>KK115694.1:189914-221325 GCA_000611955.2 Stegodyphus mimosarum
CATATATATTTATGCATAAAACAAAATCAATAATTATATACAGAAATGAAAACAATATTAAATTTTTGTAAGTTATCAGATAATGACATACTGCAGACTTAAACAAAATTATGTATAAAGTGAAAAAAAAAACAGCATAAAATGAAAAAAAGGACATTGATAGGGTATGTGATCCTCCCTCACCTGTGTACAAAGTTTATACCTTGTGACCATGCTTTCAATTATGTGGTCAGCCACCGCAGAATTAAGCAATTGCCATTCTTCTTGTAGAGCAGCTTCCAGCTCAATAAGAGTGGCTTTAGGTGGGAAACGTGAAGCTACAGCACGGCCGAGAGCATCCCAAAGATTTTCAATGGGATCAAGGTCGGGCGAATATGCTGGCCACGCCCTACGTGCAATCCCGTCACTCTCCAGGTAGTCATTGACGATGTCAGCTCTATGCGGACGTGCATTATCGTCCATTAAAACAAACGTAGGGCCAACTGCCGCATTATACAATCTCACAATGAGTTCTAGGACTTTATCTTGATACCGGCCAGCCGTCAAAGAACCCCGTTTAAAGATGTGCAGTTCGGTGCGGTATCCTAATGAAATCCCTATTGAAATGTTCCCGGCACCACTGTAATCGTGCCCCTCTTGTTCGGACGGATAGAGGAACACAAACTCGACGTACCCGGGCGTACAATCTACTCATATGTAGTCTTCGGTATACAGTAGCTGCAGATATCACCTTACCAATAGACGCTGTAACCATAGATGTCACACGTGTGGAGGTCACTCTGCGATTCCGCTTGGCTACAATAACAATATATCGATCTTCCGTGGGGGTTGTAACCCTTGGGCGACCTGCTACGGGCCTTCGGACAACTGTCTGTGTGGTTTGGAATTGTTTCCATAAACGTCAAATTACAGAATGATGAACGCCGAAGAAAAGAGCAACATCTGTGATCGACTGTCCTGCCTCAATGTGCCCCACAGCACGCCAGCGCTCAGAATCTTCCATTCATCTTCTGGAAGTCATAGAAACACATATGTCCTGAAAATAAATTGTACGAAAGTTTTAAACACCTTCTATCAGCACTTACAATCAACTTCTGTAACCCTTCATAAAGCTGGCTTCTTATAAGACTGTCTTGTTTGCATATTTCTTGACATGAAAGCGCGATTTGCTGTTACTTAACATATTTGCATACTTCCATCTACCTCTGCAGCGAATTGCGTCCTCTTCAATTATGATTGGCTTCCGGAAATATGCATTTTCCTCTCCGTGCTTAACTTTTAGAAGTGAATGTATTACAAGGCCCTTTACCTTCGCAACCGTTGGTCCTAATTAGGCTATGAATTTCGAGGATTTCAGTAACAAAATTTATTTTAAATCAAAATAAAATAGCATTCATGTTACAATATTTTTTCAATCATAAAATTTACTTTACCTTTTTATCAGTCTCCCGTCCATATAGCCATAACATTTTTTAAACATTTATTTCTGACGTGTAAAAGTTGCGTAAAAAATGTAAAAATCGACAGCATTATTTAATTTTAAATAATTATTTGGTACCTTTTGCTCTACCAGAAAAATGTCTTTTTGTTTTTACCTTGATTAAAAGAACGAATTAGAACGGCTCGATTTTGATTCCACTCGCTGCTGTCATTCTGTGATATTTTTGTGTAACATAATTTTATTTTAAAATTTTGTTGTGTTTTATAATTTCGAACATATTTTCACATGATTAATTATACATTTCCTAATACTGAATGTATGTTAACAAAATTCGTGGGCAGTTTTCCTACAATAGGAACATAATATAATAGTCATACAAATTATTTTTTTAATTTGTGCAAATGATGTTAATAGTTGTCTGTATGTTTAAACTGAAGGCCTCTAGTGTATTCCACTGCACGGATTCTGTGTTCCATATGTGACGAATTTTATATTGATCATTATTTTTTATATAAGTGCGAAGTAATTGCCCAACATTTCATCTATAAACATCAGAGATCTTTTTTTTAAATAGACATTTTAATTTACGTACAGATTTAAACATTTCTCTCCTTAATTTGGTAAGAATCCTAAATTTTCAAGAAACATTATTTCAGATTTCAAGATTAAATATCTGGAAAACTTTATATGGTAGAAGAGTCAAACGTTCTGTGTTTCATATTTGAGTATCAGCTTTTACTATATAGACTGGAGACCATGTAACACGGACCATGTAAGGAATTATGTTTCGTAATTTTTACAAAACTGGCCTTCTTAATTTAAAGATGTTAAATGCTGCTTTTATTTATAGTAAATTTTTAAGCGTATGCCTGTAACCAATAATCGAGAAAATAATGGTCGTTTGTCACGATGTACAATTTACCTTTTCCATTTATTAATTAGAAAGTATAAGAGAAGACTTAAATTTTCTAATAAACAGTATAGAGATTTGAAACTGTAGTTTTTATATAAAAGATTTCAGTTTATAGAAATTTAGATAAATGCACTAAAGAGGAAAAGTAATTTTACTTCTTTATCAAACCACTTTTGGTTTCGTGAGTTTAAAAATAAACATGTTTAGTTGGGTATTCTCAAAAAAATTATATATTAGGAAATAATCAAAGTTTTCAGAAAAATATAAATGATAGCTTAAAACTGTCATGCAAATTCAATAGATATATTCAATTTATTAAAATTTTTCTTTGACAGTTTTGATTTATGAACCTGATTGAGGTTACCTCACGATTTTAAATTATTCATGTATCATTTTTTAAGGAATTTCCTCCTACCTCTTATAATCCGCCAACAGATGGCACTACGCCAATAGGGTCTTAGAGTAAGCAGTAGTAAGCGCTAGTAATAGAATGTGATTTCAATCTTCCTGCATGCGGCTGGATGTATGTACATAATTTAAATAAAATAACGAGATATGTAAAATAAAATATAAGAAATAGAAATGTGTCAGAAAGCTAACAACGAGAACAATAGAGTTCACATTCCTTACTATGCGCCTTCATAATGTGATTGGAAATACATCTGTCTAGCAAACGAGAAGACCTGAGTTCGAACCCTGTAAGACGTCATTGAATTTTTGGTTCTCTTGCATCCACAAAGCTATTGACTATATAAATTAAAATATTGTAACGCTTAAACGCCTTTTAACTTTTTCTCCTTGGAGGATATTTAATCGAAATATTTGAATTTGAACTCTCTATACAGTAATAAGTAAAAGATAGAAACACCCCTGCTGTCTGAATATTTTTATACGATGGTAATAAATTACTTAATATCTACAACTGTTTGACATATGTTCTCAAACATGATTGTCATTTTTTTTCTTTTCAGCCTTTTACGGTGTCAAGAAGGTCAAAGGCCATATTCGGAACAAAACTCTTCCATTTCGGAGGTGATTGGCCCTAAGCCTCTTGATGGACAAGTATCCTTGGATGAACTCAAAGTCACCGTTCTTTGATAGCGTTAGTTTCTAAA
The DNA here is from genome assembly GCA_000611955.2 of Stegodyphus mimosarum. Taxonomy (NCBI): domain Eukaryota; kingdom Metazoa; phylum Arthropoda; class Arachnida; order Araneae; family Eresidae; genus Stegodyphus; species Stegodyphus mimosarum. The sequence continues at coordinate 193,384 of KK115694.1, forward strand.
CAACGTGAGAAAATTTGTACCTCAAGAGTATTAGAAATCTAATAACGCAGCAAAACAGAAACAGGATTTCTCGTAATTCATCTAGTATACGGATGAAGCAGACGGAGCAAAATCATAGAGCTCCTTTTTGACGAGACTACGAGGAACCTTTTTTTAAATAAAATGAAATATCAAAACATTAGATACAGCTTTGCTGCACGTTTCTGGTTTTATTTCTGTTCAGCAACTAATTGCAGCTATATGAGCAATGACAAAAAACAACAAAATTACGAATCTTGACAATCGTGCTTCATCCTTTAATAGCGACAGGCTATGCATATGATTTTTCGCTGTTCCAATCTGGCAGAGGAATAGAAAGAGAGTAGCTTTGTTTTAAAGTAAAGAATATGTTTTCCATTTTAAGGATGAAGATTAAACCAGCCATATATCAGTTCAAACATCAATGACACATTAAATCCATCAAGGAGTAATGCTGCTGGAATCTGGGAAGAATAGAAGTTATTCAAAGAATGCACATATTGAGTCAAATCACATCTGAACTCATGCTGATGTCATTCAAACCTTCAATTAATTCAATGGCTGATAGTTGTTAAGCAGCGACAAGAGTTGACTCTATGCTGTCGGGCAGTGTGAGTCACCTGGGATAAAGAATATAGTCATTGGATTATGGATGAATGCGTGGTCATTTCAGATATCTAGTGGAATTAAATAAATAGAATTCCGTCATGAATAACTACAGAATGTTACTGGTTTGATGTATCATCGTAACGATTTCAACATCTCGTTGACTTGGCATCATATCAAAACACCACAGCTACTTGTAACCGTGAAGGAGTTCTGCGTTAGTCGATAAGCAGTCCAACGTTTTCACGCTTCATTTTATGTAAAAATACGTTGAAATTCAGTCACCTATTGAACTGTTTTTTTTATCTAGAATTCTAAAATCATCCATTCATTCATTATTTATAGCAGAACTTGAATATTTTGACTTTTGTTTCATTGTACAAAAAGCATTTTTTTAAGAAATGAATTCTTCATAGGTAATAGCAGTAATAGTTAAGTAAGTTCCACATTTCTAAAAGCAGGCACGGCACTCTTTTATATATAATTATTCCAGAATATTTGCTTAAGAAAACAAAGTGGAATGAATAAGACTTGCCTGTCAATTTGCGTACATTAGTTTAAAGAAATTAATATGGGAATTCTTTCCGTACAGTATTTAGTCAACTATTGTAAAAAATTACTTAAATTAAGGAACTAAAATGTAATTTTTAGTACCATATTTCGTTAATTTAAACACTGTGTATGCACAAAACAGCCTGGTATATAGTCAAGATGTACAATTCGTTTGCAGTAGTAATATTACCTTCTGATATTTGTACCTTTGACATTTTTACTGCAATTTTTTTCTTTAAGTTAATCTTCCCTTATTTGACAGGTTATGTAATTTCCAGTTATTCTAATTTCCAATTATTCTCAGCTTGGTTACAAATATTAGTAATCAACAAGAAAAATACATTTTCGACCTTTAAAATATGAATATATCTGTAACTTTACGTGATGCAAACTACACGTGAGATCTTTTAACGCCACGTAATAAAACATTGAGAAAAAAAGAAATGCGAATAATCAGTTTACTTTTCTGTAGGCCAAATAATTTATGTACTGCAAGTGAAGAAATATTCATTTAATGCCAGGCCTTTATTATGTGCATAAGGATTACAGGCTGAGAAAAAGATAAAATAAAGATCTTTGGATTGCTAGCTGGCCGTGTTGAAGGCTGGTGGTAAGACCGGAGAAAATATCTTAAAACGTAATAAATCTTAATTCAAAAATCTTGAACAAAAAAGATATTTGCCTAAGGGAAGTGATGCTTTCATGATTGGCACACTCAAGAGACGTTGTTCGTATTTCACAAAGAAGAAACTTCGGAAACACAAATGCAGCTGTCCCGTTTACTGGACTTTGCAGCCAGATGTTGACTAATTATCAGCGATTTTAGCCACTCTAACATCGATGGTATTCAGTTTATTAGAAGCTGTAGTTAGACTGTAATGACCTGTCTAGATGTAAAATTTAAGACATTAAAGCCAGTAAGTACCTGCCTGTATCTAACCTGTAAACTTAATTTCCTTGAGAGTAAAAAAGAAGCTAACTGAAGAAAGAAGCTAAACATTTTATCTTTCTTCAGTATTAGCTTCATTCTTCAGTTAATGAATTGAATATCCTTAAAGTCATTCAAAGAAATGCATATTATTTAGTTAATAACATTAATTCTAGTTCAGGTCTTCCTGAGAACTTCAAAATTTTATTATCATAGATTTTTCATATGTTGTCATAATTTCCCCCGTAAGCTGGCGCTACTTTGTTTTCTCCCTTTGCTTCGCTTATTGATTACCATTTAAATAAGGTACTTCCATTTCCTACCTTTTTATTTTTTTAATTAATTAATTAATTTTGGTCATGTTTTTTGCTCCTGAACAGGATGGTCGTATGATCGCCGTCAAAATCTATAATCGTATTTAAATTCTACACCAATTTTAAAATTTTTCTCTCCAGTTTTTAATCCTGTGTAATCCAATAACATAACAGCAATTGTTTTTCTAATATAGCAAAAATAATCGAAGGGACTGAAACGTCAGCAAACATATGCGTGATCTTAAAAAAAAACCTAGTTCTGGAACTTCACACAAATATTCAAATGCGTCTTTTTAATTAAAGATTACAGGGTTTTACCATTTTCCCACAGGTAGGCAAAAAATGATTATTACATTTTTATGGAGAGGCTTAAGCAAATTCCTGCGATAATGAAACACAATTTTTTTCCATAAAATTACGAGGGAAAAACTTTCGCAATATGTTTTCTTGTATTAATCCCAGAAATATCACACAGGTGAAATCGGAAAAATTAATAATTTTAGATAACATACTCTTAGAAACGGAAACATGCTTACCATACTCTCAAAGTGCAAAAGGGATAGAATACCAGTATAAGATTACATTTTTGCTTAACTGTAATATTCAGTTTTCATTTCTTTACCAAACTTAATGTATCTCTCGAAATTAAAGTTAAATATTTTAAGTATCATATTTAGCTATATGTTATTTAGAAGCATTAATTAGCTTTTTTTTAAATTTAGTACCTACTAAAACTAGACGTACTAGTGTCTGAACGATCAATACCGGTTAATTGGAGTATTTTGGCTTGGATGGGAACCTCTACGAATGAGTTGGTTGCATAAGTATTTTCGTCTTCTTCACCATGTGTAATTTGAGTACGAGCCAATTTCTCCCTGAAAGTTCCAGAAAGGTTGAGTTAGGTTAGGATATTTGAATATGGAAGAACTATTTCTTTTAAGGTAGGGTTGCTGTCCTGGAGGACCATTTACCGAAAATTTGTTCATATTAGCATCCTAAGGAAAAACACCCAGCCGGCCATTTTGCCCTTCCTGCTTTATGGGATGATTTACCAATATTTGTCACTCTTAAGCACTTGTTCTCTAGTCAGGTTTCCCTAAAGAAATCTCTCCTTTTAGACAAATACAGACCTAATAGTGAATGAGTGGTTGATAGCCCTGAATACTGAAATCTCAACCTCGGTTCGATTCTATTGTTATTGCTGTTGTCACTTATCTTACCTGTCTTCAAGTGACATCAGGACAAACCCACGAAATTCATCGTGGCAAGGAGAGCAAAACTGCTGCTATCTTTGGCAAGAATTTGAGCACCATATCGGTTACAGTAAGGCTTCGCTTATTTCTGTCCCCTTTCCCAATTTTGAAGGAGAACACCCGGAGGAGACGAGTCCGATTATCTACCACCCCTCTTCCCCTTCCACTAACTTCTTAAGAGGACTTTTGACTCCCCGAATATTTAGAGTGCTCCCATGCCGCGCAGACGCTATATATTTACCAACATCCCTGCCTTCTGTGGGATTCGAACCCGGGTCCTTCGGTATCGCAGTAGGCTCCTCTAATCACGATACCGTATGGGCGGCAGGGCTCAATTCTAGGCGAATGGACTGGCTGTTCGGTTGATTTTCATGATTTTTCTCGTGTATATACTAGCCGATTTTTTCCAAAATGTCCTCCACGAAAGCAAATTTCCCTTAGGCGGATAGCCCTCATGTGCTTTGCTATATTCAAATAACCTAAACTTCAGATGAATAGGCTCGTGGACTAGCCATCTTCAAATAATCTAAGTAACCCTGCTGAATTAAATGAAAAGCCTTGAATATCAGCATTTCTTTCTGTGAATTAGAGATTTTAGTATATATGTTTGTTAGCTCAAATACTAACGAAAACGGTTGCATTAAAATAAAGGATCGACTAAAATGCCATGTTTAGAAATATTTTAGAAAATGCTATCTTTTTAACTCAGCATTTATTTAACACCTAATGCATTTTTATTTTTATTATTATTTTTACATAGATTCCAAAATAATGTTTACACGATTTGGATGTTAATAACAGAGGAAATATTAAAGTTCACTTGATAGGGCACTTTATAATTATATTTACTGTATCTACGCCGATATTTGGTTTTCATATAAAAACAGTTTGTTTATTCTTTAAGGTTCCATCACAGTTCGCTAGGAATTAGACTTCAGTGTACAGGTACAGTTAGAAGAGGGCGGGGCACGAGAATTTCACCATTGGTCGTACAGGTATAGATCTGCCCTTACTTTGAAGAAGTTTCGCCCTTACTTTGAAGGAGAATACCCACAAATGTCTCAAGAGGACTTTCAGCTCGCGATGTTGACCTTACCACACAGTTACTATATGTCTAACATTCATATCTTCTGCGGGATTCGAACCCGGGCTTATCCGTACAGCAGTCAACGTTGCTGAGCCAAATGACACTTACGCTAGTTAGGTGGCAGCAGAAGTGTACACTAACTATGAAAGCAGGTTTACTTTCTAATAAAGAAGGTGGGTTTTAATGGGTTCTGAAAAGCTCCTTCTTTCATAATGCATTAGGACATTTTGCGTATTAAGCTTTCGTCAGCAAAGGTGGAACCCATCGGTCATTTGACAGTTTCATCATTGAGAACGTTACCCTGGGTGAGCGACAGCAGACGACTACGATACTTCCTAGGAGAAACTGGAAGCTCCGCCCCACTTTTGAAGGATAGCATTACAGGAGTGGATCGGAGTGTCTTCCATCCAACTTCTCTTACCAATAAACTTCTCAACAACGTTTTCGAGTCGCCAATGTTTTAAGTATTTCCCATGCTGTACAAACACCATATATTTGCAAATACCAGAGACTTTTCCGATGATCGAATTCGTGAGCAATGATACAGCAGCAGTCTTCGTAAAACATTACACCGAACACAGTGGCACGCTGAGAATGTCTGCGATATACAGATGATGCAGAGTAGAATTTGATACTCCGCAGAAGTCTGTATCTAAAGAAAGAGTGAAATAGTAACCAGAAACAGATGAACAGATGAAGTGTAAGGACGCTGTTAGGAAGAGTTCACTTTATATCTTAAGAGCCGCAGCTGGCATAAACAGAACTGTGTTCCAAGGCAACTACATCTTGCTGTATCATCGAAGAGGCCAAGCGTTTAAGGTCGCTGAATACTGATAGTTTGACACGGGTTCGAATTTAGGTGAACGGATTGGATGCTTGGTTGGTTTTAGTGGGTTCCCTTTGAGTGTAAGGTCAATACGAGCAAGTTTTCCTTAGAAAGTACTCTACATCTGTACTCTTAAGCAGATAACCGTCGTGAGCTTTGCCATAATTAAATAACCTAACATTATCATCGGAACTGCTGTATTTTTTTTATAAAAGCTCTAATCTGTCAGATTTAAGAGAAGATTGGTCAAGAAGTGACTAATTAGCAGAAAGCAAGCTTAAGATCTGTAGATACATTCCGCATACGCAAATTTACTTTCTCTGGTTATTTCAGAGGTGTAAAGGAAACTAATGACTTTTACGCTTTATGGTTAAGACAACGGTGAGTGTAAAACTGTCGTATGAAAGCTTCCTTACAGTTTTTTAATATTGTTATGTTTTTCTTCCTTCTTCTTACGTACGTACATTAAAGAGTTCGTGAATTTGGAATGAATAACGACGACAGTATCGAAACAACACTTTATTGGACAGTATGTTTCAAGACAGCTCCAAAAACACTTATATGATTACAGTCGTCGAAGGACTACTATAAACACGCTGAGACAATCAGCGACACAGCCTCCATGCTATCAGGCGATAACAGTGGAGACAACTTCACGGCAAAGCACCAGAGTACAGCTCCCGACTCTGCTCGGTCGTTCTCGAGACTCTCCAAGCTACAACTGGCGATGTACTCGACGATACACTGGAGTACAGCTCCCGACTCGGTTCCGTCGTTCCCGAAGCTCTACACATTCTAAGGTAAATCTCAACGATGCACTAGCTCGCGATACACTAAGAGATTCTTTCGATGTGCTCGACGACCAGCTTGACACTAGACTACGAGGTACTCGCTCACTGGCTGACTATCAACTCGGTAGACTAGACACTAACTTCGCACTGACTGACTACCAACTCGATAGACTCCGCACTGACTCGACTCTCCGCGTACCAGCAGGGTTTACATAACTTTTGGTTTGTTTTCGAGAACATTCTGGGCTAAGCCAGTAAGAATTCGTTCCAGAAGGTTCTCCATCCGTCTATGGCATATCGCCAATTTTATCGCCAATATGAGATGAGGCATATCTGTTCTTGCTTTCTCGTAAAAATCTTATGCACACTTTTGTAGATCAATTTTATTAAAGAAGTTATATTATCGCTAGTCATAGTCATTTACAACACCTAAAACGTGAAATAATTACCGTCGAAAAAGTTGCAGTTTGATGATATTAATGATCCCTTTATGAACGTTTAATTACTGCAGGTATTATTTCGAGATTTTCTGTTTTTTCGAAACCAAAGGAGTGTCTCACAAATAAGCTTTTATTTCTCAATAAGTATTTTTCAAGAAAACAAGATGAATAAATTATTTTGGAGTTAGAACAGAAAATATAAAATTTACAGACGCAGTAAATAGGATTTAAACGTTTTCTATTTATTGGGAATGCAGAAATTAAACTGGAAAAATCTTTTTAAATGATATCTCCTGAAAAAGACTATTTTCATTTCCGACATGCTCGATATTTTAAACAAAGCCTAGATAATTATATTTCATGCTGACCTCAAATTTTCTCAAACCAAATGTCGATTATTGTTCTTTCAGTCGTAATCTGAGAATAGAAATATCCGATTATATAATTATAAAATATGACGAGCCACTGCTATTTCTGTGCTAATTAACTGTTTGTAATTCAAAGTCCTTTTACTTGGGTGTTTATTAATTTTCATTTGATGCTTACAGTTATTATCTATCACCAGTTTACATGTGAAGGAAAGCCCACCCATTAGAAGAATTAAATTAATTTCCTTTCGGTGTCGAGGCACAAAGAAAATTACTGAGCTAAGAATTTAAGCTCTCTTGGTTAAAAGAGATATGATTGCAGTTATGAAGTTTTGCAGATTCCATTTTGCTTAAGAGAATTTTTCTTATTCTGTTCGTCACAGGATTAACTTTAATGTGATTCTTAGAAGTGAACCAAAAATTTCATTTTTGCGGTAAAAGGATATTACATTAATTCCTTATGCTTGTAACTTTTTTTCCTTTTGTTGTTAATTTGCTTGCTTAAAATCCATTTATAATTTTCCCCCATTCATTGCTTTAGTCGCAAAATGGTGGAACAACATTTATCAGACTAATGCATTTTTCTATGATAAATAAATAAATTCATAATAAATTAACGTATGGGGTGTCCGAGGAGTCCCGGGAAGCAGTCAAGTCTAATATGTAGTAGTGAGAGGTCAGCAAAGGAGCATTTCTTGTGCGTCTGGGAAGACGGCAATGTACTATCTTAAAACTATGCTGCGTTTACGAAAGAAGAGTGGGTATCAGGTGCTTTTCTGAAATTTGTTTCTAATGATTTTCAGTTTTATTGTAAACGTTTGGTGCCGTTTTATAGAAGACCTCTTCAAGTTCACGACCTAGTTTTTTGTTTGTTATTTATTTTCGTGAAGTCAGCATCATGTTAGAGCACGTGCTGCCATTGTTTCCTTCAATATATGAAATAAACCTTTTTGCTGTTGTAGAAGACTATTTTAGACTATGGTACTTAAGAAATTCTGCATAGTGTTGGAGTGGCCATTCCGCGGTCCGGAAGATCACTTTGGCATGTTGCTACGATTAAGTTCAACTGTGTGACTACTTCTTGTGAGCTTTATAACATGAAAAGGCTCCAGCAGAGATTGAGAGGTTTAAAAATTCTGAATGCCCAATCGCCTGAGTTCGAACCCCGGCGAATAGGTATCCGTGTTAGGTTTCCATGTTTATATACGTGATATATTTTATTTAGATAACATTTAACTACATAACTAATTGATATGAGAAGTTTTACAGATTTAGCAATACTGATATCAACTAGTCTCCATATTGCTATTAATCAGATGAATAATAGTTAACTTCATAACTAAGACATTTAGATGTACTTTTCTTTAAAAGGTACCTACCTATCTTTGAATTTGTATTTTTTTGTAATGGGGGTAATAAAATGGTAAATTTGAATAGAGTACAATTAACGAAACGCATATGTCATTGAGATTGCTACATGGTGTCATAGGAAACAAGTTCACCACAGTCAGTTTCATCTATTATATTTTATAATAAATCTAGATAATACACTCTGTATCTTTGCTCTATTTATCACCATAAAAATTTAGGAATATAAACATGCATTTTCAAGTTCAGAGTTAACAACAAATTTATTTAATCCTGCCGTTATCCCTAGAAAACATTCTCGCTGAACGCATAAACACTGTGAGCCAAAGGCTGGCCATCAGTATTTTAAATAATACGAAAAGATAATATAATACAGGCATAGCCAAACTGCAGTTCCCCAGTCTATTTGTCCCTTTGAATGTGGCAAACATGGCAATAAACAGTAGATTTTCAAATACAGTTACAACTTGAAAAAAAGATAGTGTTACTTTACACTTTTTTTAACAAACAGTAGTTTCATTTTTTAATTTATGTATGCTGTAATCTTATATGACATGACATTTTGTGTTATTTCTGTGATTTACTACTATGGTACAGTAGTAGCTGCTTAATGTGATCTCGTTTAATGTTATTAATCGAATATTGTTATCTAATTGCGAAAGACCCTTTCGTTTGCATCCCCGTTTCGTTCCCTTTCGTTACGAAAACATCAACATTATTGCTCATTGTGATCAATAATTTGGTTAATGTAATCAAAATATTAAGAAATAAATTCTTTTAACTGAAGTAAATTCGCGAAAGGGAAGATAAAATGAGTGAATAAGGTCGAAACAGACCATTGAAATTACCAAATGACAAAGAAATATCGTCATATAAGAGATTTAAGTCGCCAAGCACCTTGATTTTGAATTCAACCGTGCGATTAAGTGGATTAAGAAAGCGATGAAAGAATGAATCCGTGTGAAATCAGTGTTAAGAGTCATTTAGATTACAGTTCATATGGAAATAAGTGTAAAGAATTGGCAAGCTGAAAGTGTCTTGGAAATGAATTTTAGGAAAAACAATAAAGAAATTTTTCACCATGTCAGTATTTAAATGAATCACAAAATAGAATAAGCTGAAGAAGGAAAAACATCTACATCTAGCAATTCTGCGGGATTTAGAGCTTTTTGATGAAACAGTTCAAGTTGTAGTATAAGGTATTTGTCCCGCCTTCTTCGCATGTTTTCGTAGTGTAACGGTCAGCATGTCGACGCGTATTCGAGAGGTCCGTAGTTAAGAGACCCAGCGAAGGTACTGTACATTCTTCACATCCCCTGTTTCAAAAAATACTTAATGCCTCTATAGTGGTGCCCGAACTAAAAAAGGTGGTGGATGATGATTCTCCACCACCAGGGTTTGGCGATTATGTTCCACAGTCCCCAGTCGCCAGCAGTTAAAAGGGGGAGTATGTAAGGTATTTCTCCCACCTTCTTCGCCTGCCTTCGTGGTCAGCACACTCGACGTGTATCCGAGAGGTCCGTGGTTCGAGTCCCGGAGACAGCATTGCTCATTTTTCATCTCTTGTGCTTCCGAAAATCCTAATGTCTTCACAGTACCTTTAATAACAAAAGATGGTATTTATCAGAAGTGTACCGAAACAAATCCAAAGCACATCATTGGATTATTTCAAAACACGCGAAAGCTGTCTAAGGGACATAGGGATGGAATGACTTCGTGAAGGAACTTTTTAAAGAAAACTGACTCGTATTCACGTTTTACATGGGAAATGTATAACAATTTTCATGTAGGTAAGTCTGTTTTAAAATCCAGGTCGAATTACTAGTGTTAAACGGGCTAACGTTCAGCCGCTCACGGAATCGAATAGAAAAATGTTAGAATTTTTAGCTGTACACATTTTTTAAAATTCTTAAATTTTATTGAACTGCAGTTGAAGCCAAGGATTTTGTGTTTGATTTGGAGATGACGTAAATTGAAAAGTACTTTTTCAAATAGACAGTGAACTTTTGATTCAGTGAGAAATTACCATACGAACGAAATTTTTTAATTTTCTGACAAAAATATTCGTATATAATATACTTTTAACAGCTTTAAACTATTTGATATTAAATGAAAACTTTCTTTTGAAGTTTTTGAAGCATTAGCTATTAAGGGCAAGATTTAAAATTCGTAACTTACACTCAAGATCCTGTATACAGTAAATATATTATACGTTTCATAAATGGGTGTTATAAGCAAATAATAAAAGTCTGTTAAAATTCAAATTTTAGTCAAAAAATTAGGTGAGTGAAAAAATATTTATTAATTCACGCAATTAAAAAACGAATACTAAGATTTATTCATAATGTACTCAGCGATAATAAAGGAAAATAAAAAAATATAAAAATGAAATCTTTTGGAAAAATTTAAAATTTAAAATCTAAAAAAAAAATTCACTCACTTTACATTTTAAAATTTTAAATGTTCCAAGAGAAAACAAAAAGAGGCTTCAAAAGGAACATAAAATTGCGACTTTTTTGAAAGACACTGAAAGCCTTTTTACGGTTACACTTGTCAAAATACATATACATGCAAACTTTCACGTTTATATGACAATTGTTAAAAAGTCTATTTATATGTTCATGAGGTTCAACTCTTTAAATCTAAAGTCCTAGCTTCGAACCCCACGAACACTTTACAAACGAATAATCGCTTAAGTGTGAACAGAACACGTGGGACTTGAGAAGGGTTCAAATCCCTTTATTATTCAGTATATTTACAATCAGTTCCGACTTGGAACTTTACATTAAGCCGCCACTCGGGCTTGAACTTAAATACTAATAATTTGAACTAAAACTAGCTGAACTAAAGCTCTTAAGAAGTACAGCCGAAGCTATCAGAATCTAACTAGTTGGCCCCTAAGTATTAATTAAAACGGCGAAGCCTAGCAAGGGCCTAAGATATGGCCGAGCGTAGTAATAGCTAAGAGAGATGTAGCTATAAGGCAAACGCGCGCTAGTCAAGAAATCAGACTCTCTCTCTCTCGAAGTCGATTAAGTCACGACTTAAATATAGTACTCATTTGCATTATCTGCGTTTCTGAAATTACATTCTGGCAGGAAATTGTAAGCTGAAATTAGAATAAGATAGAAAAGATACAAAACTTAAAGTAACTGTTAGAAAACTTATAATAAACCTTACATGTTAAATAAATTAGAATTTGGTTAACAAATCAAAGTAGCAAAGCAAAGGCATTGTTTAATTGTGTTAAAAGAACGTGATATTTTGCGTTTCGTTTTCGAGAAATAAAAATAATATTTTGCTTACATTTATTTTATTTTTATTTATTATACTCCTTGTTGAAATAAGATACAGAAGATGGAAAATTCATTTCTTCACTTGCATATGTAGATGTTTGGTCTTCAGAAGTAATATAGTTGTTCAAACTGATATTTATTCAAAAGTCCCTCTTAGTTTGTTTGGATTTAGCGTATTTAGATTAAACTATATTAAAGATACTTGCTATAAATTTCAGTAACTAAATTTTAAACTGTTCAAAATATAACATCATACTGACGCTGTATTTTTACACAAGGTTTATGCATTTGTGAGAAATATGGCAATGATGCTATTTTAAGCATTTAGTGTACTCTAGCATTTCGCCTGAAGTAGGTCATTCAGATAAATAACACAAAAAGGAATTCAAATTGTATTAAAATAAGCAACTAGAGAATATCAAAGGACGAATATTACAAAAGAAGTAAACGGTTACCACAAATTCGTTCGTATCTTAAAAATACCCAAGATGTTAATGTGTTGTAAATTTGGTAAAATAAAAAGAGGAAATTTTTTTCGATAAGAAATATTTGAGTTTATGTTGCTTAGTTTATTATATTTTTATAGAAAACTGACAGTTAAAAAAACTATTAAATATTTAAAAAAAATGAAAGCTTAAGTATAGGCCACATCTGTTGGCGTTATTAACATAAAGAAATTTTATGATTTTGTTTGTATTAATGTTTTTCTCCCTTCACCACCACTATTGTAATTGTTGAATTTCAAAGAAGGTTTCGTGACTATTGTAAGGGATTGTTTATATTATGAAAAAGCTCTCAAGAGTTTCTTCCTAAGAGAGGGGATGCCTTTATGAAGGGATTTCTAATAAAACCCGGCTTTTCACGTTACATGCGGGAAAAACCACGAAAACTCTCAATCTGAGACGTTTTTCTAGGCAATAAAATGTTTACAATTAAATTTTAATCGGTAATGTGGTGTTTTAGAGACCATCAATACAAAAACAATATGATGTGAAGATGATATTACAAATACGCGCATAATGTTTCCAAATATTTAATTTATTCAAGTGAAATACTTGATAAAATTTCTGTGAAGGTTTCGTCATTTGTTGACAAATTATTCAAAAAACGACATTTTTTGCAACTCAGAAACGCACCGTTTATGTTGATCGAAGATTATCTTCATTTAAATTATAAAAATGTAAAGTATGTTATTTGGGCTTAAAAAGAGACACAAAATGTTTTTGTCTGTATAATCAAAAGCCGGTTCTATGTAGGATGCACAAAACCGATGTACTATAAATGCTTTGAAAATAGTCCTGTTAGTCTTCCACTTCTTTGGATTTTTGACATTTGTTTTTTAAATTTACTCAATTTTTAGAAACATTATGTTGTAAAAATATAGGATGAGATTATATTTTCATCCTTAATGTATATATTTTCTTCCATATTACACCATGAACTCAAAAATGAATGTTTGTTTAAGTATTTTGTATTCAGGTAATAATTAACTACGTTTTTTCATCTCATAAATTTAATTCTTTAATGTTCAGCAAATGGTTAATTTATTTGGCTTTACTAAACTTTGAGTTTATTCTTTCGTTTCGCGATATTTTTATTGGCCTAAAAATGTAGTTTCTCAGGCGTTACGTTGTTAATTTCTTTTGACACAAATATAAGCAAAACGATTGCATTAAGGGTAAGTTTCATTCCGCATTAGAAACCTGATTTAATATCTATACTAAAATATATTTGTTTATAAAAATTTTTGAATAAATTATGCAGTATTATAAGCTACATTCAAAACATTTTACTAATATGTTTACGTAAAGGAACTGTGTTTTTAAACGTATCATTTATTTTACAGTTCCATTACATTGGTTAGGAACATATTACAGTGATATTACTAACCAGTATAGTGCTTTAACTTAATAAGTATCACATGAAACAAAATAGTGAAATATTTTTCAGGTGATATAAATTGTTCTTAAAATCTTTCCGCTATAATGACTAATAATATCCTGCTGTAATTTGGAAAATCATTAAAAATCTCGTGCACACATTGAATGGCAACAACTTTCAGAACTGGTAATGTCCCTAACCTTAGAGGACATTAATAAGGATCTTACGCTACACTGAAAAGTAGTTCTTAAAATTTGATATTTAAGAGTATTATTAACACAGTAATATTATACCATGTCTTCAGGTACGAAGAGGTTAGATCACAGACATTTCTAATTTCAAAGATTTTCTTTAATTCGATGTATTTAAAAGGACTGTTGAGTGTAAATATAACTTCATATTACCATAGAAATGTACCTATGGTAAATAAAAGCAGTCATATTGATATATATCAGTCAAGTACTTTTGTCTCTCAAAAAGCAACAAAACGTACATATCACCAAAAGCTGTAGAGACGATACATTTATGTTACAGGCAATTGTCACCTTTTTTATATTTTCGTCACTGGAAATGTAGATAATTCTAATAAAATGATGATATTGTACCTTTTTGTTGTACTCATTTTTGTTTCTCTGTTGTTTTAATATGAAAGCCTACCAAAACAGCTCACAAGTTAACAGCCACTAATCAAGAAAAATAACTAAACACAGATAATTTTAATACCTGTGTCAATATATAAATTATAAAAGCAATAAGCAATGAAACGAACTTTTTACATGCTACATTTTCATCAAGAATACATTAACAATCTTCCTGCTCGCGTGGCGTTTATATTTAGATAATATGAGCAGGAAAATTTAAGATAATATTTAAAAAAATAACAGCTTTTACAATCAATAAAAATAGCTGTAAATATTCTGAGGATAACGTTTGAAATTCATTCTTCCTACATGCCACAACGTTCAAAAATACGTGTCATGAAACTACTATTTAATCGTAAGCGGTAGTAAGCAAAGAGCTGTCTTTCTTGGCAAATTTAGTTTTCTGTTCGATGCTTTCAATGCTTTTAATTCTTTATGGTAGCTTATTTGGTTCCTGCCGCCAACGCGCTTATAGTCTGTAATTTAAAATAATTTAAAACAGGCACTTCAAACTTATAATTACGTTACTCTCATTTACCATAGTAACATGTCTCATCATCACCACATACAGATGATTAAAACATTTTAGCAACTTAAGAGGACCCAAACATATTTAACAACAGTCGTTACCATGTGATAGGTTTCAATTCAAATTAATAATGTTATTAAACATTTCAATTAAAATTTTTGTCTTAATATTTAAAAACTTAACAGTAATTATGTAGGTAAATTTGAAACTGTTGTGAATATGTTTATCACTGATCTTCCTCAAAACTAGTTTTAATTTGTATATTATTAGTTTAGTACTTAAACCTTGTTAGTGTGACTGATTTTTGTTCTTGGACTGCAAAATATCTTTGCAACAACTAGAAACAGATAGACAGAAAATTAATGTACTTCAAAATAAGATATTAAGATGTATTGGGAATGCCCCATGGTTCATCCGCAACTCTCAAATTCATATGTATCTTAACATTACTCCTATATACGATCAGATTTTAATTTGTGCACATAACGTTTTTGAAAATATGAAATCTCGCCCTATGAAGCAATTAGAAAATGATTATGATCTGACAGAAGAACATATTGTGAAGAGACCGCCCAAGCTATCCATCGTAACACTTTATGTTGGTAGTGTAAATTTGTATACATTTTTCAGTATTTTCAAGAATCGTGTTTCATCTAACCTAGAATTGTGTTTTAGTGTGTAATGTTATCTTGCAAAGATAGAACTTTGTTCTTTGCTGACAAACTTATGGACTTTGTTCTGTACATATTTACTTATTAATTATCATCTTTACTTATTGTCTTGCAAATTTGGGACTTTGTTTAAATTCTTGCAAAGCTTTAGGACTATGTTCTACTTTTAATGTGTGTTGTATGTAATTTAGTTTACGGGAACTTCTCCAACTACGTATATTATTTCAACATCTCTTAATTGGCTTTCCGTCATCACGTGGTGTTAAACTCTTTCTCTGCTTACAGTATTATTTAATTATTAACTAAGCCGGAAAGATTGCATTAATATTTTTTCCAAGACCGAGGATTTAGATTTCATTCTTTAATATCAGATTTTTTACATGCTTTATTTTACTTTAAATTTAACTTCGCCTATAAGTGTGCTCTGACCAATCATATAGCTCTCGCTAGTCACGTGTCTCCTACCTCAAAGCCTCACGCACTTTAGCTAATAATCCATTTCAACTGCTGCCGTGGTTTCTATCTTCTGGCCAACGCTTCTCCAACACTGATATGCCTATATTGCTATATGATTGCTATCCACGACTCTCACAAATGCTTATTTACTCATGTTATGATTCTCGCCTCCGGGCGTGGTATGTCCAGAAAATACACCTCTTTTTCTATAAATTTTATGGCCTCTCGTATAATGAATGTTTAATTGCTGGTCAGAAATCTTAGTAATTGAACCCAAAGCAAAAATAAGATCCAAGAAGACTGCAAAATGTTGCGCAAAACTTAACTCCCCGTTTCGTGGGGGTATTGTTATATTGCAAATTCAAGTTAATTGTGTTATCAAGGTGTTTAATTTAAAACAGGAGTTCTTTAGATTTATTCTTCTTTGTTAGCATTCTCACGACTGGAATTAGGAGAGAAAAGGAATGTTTTTCTGCACATGGACGGGAAGCTATGGCTTAAATTACTTAGTCAGTGTTCTCATAACAAAATAGCATGGCAGGGCTATGAATAAATTTTCCAAGAAGAAACGAGCAGTTTAAAGTCAAGTCTTTCTTTGGTAGGCTTTTGGTTACCTAGATAATCCAGGATTTCCTAACGGAATGAAGTTCTGTTAGTAAAGAACTACTAATTCTTTGATTGAAGAAAAAAGTTAAAGTTTTTGATGGGAACAAGGCAAACATATTTCTTATAATCTCCTAAACGTGAAAAGTATCTGTCAACAGCATCTGGATTAAGTAGTTCAGTGCTTGAATAGCAGCCGATTTGGAGAGAAAACTAGAAGTGCTCAGAAAATGAAGAAACAAAATGAAGCTAAATCCATTTTAATTTCTGTTTGAAGCAAAACTGAGTAAGGGAAATTAAGGAAAAATATAAAAAATGCTACTTTGCGCGAAATTCATTCAAATCCAGTTATTATTATTTAAAATCAAGTGGTGGTTATTAATATTATTATTATAAATTCAAATTAAATGTTTAATAATAATAAGAAGAAAAAGAATATTATTATTATTTCAAATCAAGACAAAAATGGCCAGATAGTCATCATGGTCAAACACATTTTCACCGATGGTGTCGCTAAACTCTTAAACGAAAGCCCATATAATCTGATACATAAAGATCCTTCACCTTTGAACCTCTCAAAAATAAAAATTGCGACTAATTCTTCTCAAATCCTTCTGACTGACTGACAAAAATTGCTTATCCGACCTGTTGCGAATTGTGCCAGATTATATGCTGTATCGAAAATTTATAAAAGGGGTATTCCATTCCACCCCATTGTATTCTAAATGTAGACACTGCCTCTTACCTGTTAGCTAAATATTTAGTTTCTATATTCTGTAATTTGTTAGTTACAAATATTATATTCTATATTTGATAGTTACAAAAATTCAGTTTACTTTATAAATAAATTAAAAAAGTATTTTTCCTATAAATTTCATCATAGTTGCTTTTGATATAAAATTATTGTTCACTAATATTCCAGTGGTAGATTTGCTTAAATGTCTATAAGTTAGAATTTTAAAATTGCATTTCTCCTGTATCGAAACTGATGCGTTAATTATTTTTATTGAACTTTCTCTGAAACGAACTCATTTTCCGCTTCAAAATAAGTATTGCAACCAGATTGAGGGATTGGGCATGGGGAGCTCTCTTCGTCCGTCTTATCCTGGCTGATATTTGCATGCATCATTATGAATCCAAATATCAGCATGAAGGGGAAAATTACTCTCCTTCGAAGGAACGACTGATATAAACAAAAATGCAGACGGCGTTAGCAGCGCAGATAAAAAAGTAGTTTTAAACAAGTTCTATGTACCGAATTCATTTCTATTAAATTACATTTTACAAAATTATAAATTATCGAGATACAACTTCAAACAAATCGTTGTACTGAATTCAGTTCTATTAAATTAACTTTATTTTGTTATGAGTTGTCGAAATAACCACCTGAATCAGAAAATAAAGATTTAAAAACTTTATAGGAAAGAGGGGTATAAAATAAAGCAGTAACAAATTAAAACAAAACAATTAAGGCTAAGCACCAAACTAGTGTAACAGAACAGAAATTTAAAATTAAAATAAAAATAATAACCACAATGGTCATCCTAACAGAGCACCAATAAAATCGAAAGAATAAAGCCAAAAAAAAACTAAATCAAGTTTATCAAACAGAAATTAAATAATTTAAATCAAATCACCTTTAAGCTAAAAAGATTAACAGTACTAAAATTAAGTAATAGAATTAGAGCTCAAATCAAACTATTAAATAATCGCTTTCAGAAAACTAATCAGTTTCTAAAATTAATATAAATCCAATTAGGTAACCGTTTTACACAGTAGATTTTGCTTTTCAGTTCACTTTTGAATTCGAGATATCGAACTTCTTTCTGTACCTCGATATCTGAATCACACGCAAGATATCACATCTCAGTACCGCTTTTTACCATAAACATAGATCTGTGTGCCTTTCACCTCAGATCATGTCATTCGACTAAACAGAAGTTAGATTTATTTTATTTCTTCATTTTCCCAGCATTTAAAATTTGCTTCTAGGAAACAAGCTTCTGATCAAGAACTAATGGAGTTGATATTGGCAGAGGTTTTTCGCCTAACATTATTGACCAAGCGATTAAAAAATTTTCACCTCAGTACATCAAAAAGCATTCTCTTGTTTTAGTGAATTATAAGAATTCTGTTTTCTTTAGTTTCTTCGATTAGCTCTAAAATTACACATATTGTATAGAAATCCAACTTCCGGATTTTTTTTTCGGTCAGTAAAATAAGCAGTTCCATACTTAAAGCCTCTACTCCGGATATGAACTCCTGGTGTATATACAGGATGACATGTCAATGTGGTTTAATTTACATTGTTTAAACTAAGACGGTCTTAAAATTTCGCGCTAAGGAACATCAGGCAAACGGAACATAAGGAAAACGAAACACATAAATCTGCTGCCAAAGGCTGTTGGTTAGAAAATCACATTTTCCACTATACTGCAGATTCCAAAAACATTTTCTTTTGACAAATTAGATTGTCCAAAGTGTTTCTTTCACATTCATAAAAATTTTCAATTCTAGTTAATGACACCAATTCTACTCCGTCTTTACCCTCAGCTTTTAAGGAAATTATTTCATAGTCGCTTTCATTTTTTATCAACAGACTTCTCTTCCTCTCATTGTTATTGCCTGAGTACAATCTTCCCTCTCGTCACTTGCAGTTCTGCTTCTAAAGAAGGGGTTCTATATTTAAACCTTCGAAACTAATCCAGCAAATTTACGAATTCTGATACCTTAACACCTGCGATTCGCTGACTTTTTATACCTTAACACTTGCGATAATTAATTTAGATTGCAAAAATGAATTAAACCAAAGGATAACTTGGATTGTAATTCGAGGATATTGGTGACACTTAAGGCTAAAAAATATCGACAATCTAGGAATTGATAAATGGTGATTTCTGCCAACCCATCGGGTGTGGATGTCAACCAGTGAAATAAATCTAGATGCACTGTTAATACTTTATTAAATGGAAGCACAGTATAAACGGGACTCGAATGACATCAGTGACTGCTAAGATCATTGATCATCAGGGAAGGAAGTTTGGTCAATAAGATTACTGGTTACTGTGCATCAAACTGTAGATCTTTAGTATGGATGAAAGGAAATTACTGGCGAAAGGCTTAAACGCAGACCATAGTTACCCATAACTAAACAACCGGTGGCCATAAAATTCATAGTTACTGAAGACTGTAAAAAATAACTGGTCTTCAGTGTCTTAAGGCTAGCTGTAGGTCTTAAGGCTTTAGTAGCTGACGCAGTAAGGACAATTGCCAATATAAGTGAGCCGCTCAGCTTGGTATAGTAATAAGTGACGTTGAGTGTTGTACCAATGATTCAGGGTTCTAATCCCAGAGAACTGGAGACGCTCTCGGAAACGGACGGTTGTCAGAGTATAGTGTCTGTGAGGCAAACACACGGAGAGCCGAAAGTCGTCTCAAGAGGCTGTTGGTAGGAGAAGAGGAAGGAATCCTCAGATCACCCCGGGTAGTCCTCCCTCGAAACTGGGGCAAAATTGTACAGTTCAAGTGGCGAGAGTATGCCTGTACGACCAGTGGTGAAATTCTATTATTTTGCTCACTTTCTTCCTGTACCTATGAATGTAACTCTAGAAAACTATGGGAGAATAGTATAAACACTTCAAAACTTTAGAAAATATCTTCTAAAAACCTGTATTAAAGAAACAAAAAGTGGGATAAAAATTATAGAATTTGGAAGATAGATGTACTAAGTTGCTTTAAAATTAATACTAAGTTGCTTATAAAATTAATACCAACAAAGAATTGTGAATATCTAAAAGGGAGGCACATATTAAAAGCAATTTCAATCAGAAATTTAAAAATCAAAACAGAAATAAAAGTAAATTAATAGAAAAAGCCATAACAGTTCAATGCAAGTTTCATTATAAAGTATTAAAATAATAGTTGAAAATTTCTTTCGTCTGATCTAGATGAATAGCAAGAAACAAAATAATAACAACAAATGTCGTCCAAAGGTGCTTTTTTAACGTTTTGTCGGTTTCTTTTATTTGTTAAATATCATGTTCTTCGCATTTAAACGACATAAAATTTAATTCAACATCAATGTAACAAAATATTTAAAAACAGCATATCTTTAGAATTTCTGATAGACAGTCTCGCGCGCTGGAGACAAAAATGTTTTTTTTTTGTACAGAGTTGCCATTGCTCACTTTGAAATCGTTGAGTTTGTTAATCAAAAGTTCGTTAAAGTTTCACAAAATATGAAATAGATAATAAAACAAATTCGAAATTAAGGTATCCAAGTGCGCATGTTCGAGTGGAGAATTACGTTATTCAAAATTTGATGACTCTAGGTACCGTTTTTTTTAACAGTGCAAGAAACATACATACTTCCTTGCAGATTGTTCATTATTTAATTTCTTTAAATACAATGCAAGGCAATAATATTTGGTAGTAACAATTTGAAAGTGAAACGGACATTTACAGTGAAACAACGCAAAATGCCGTTTCAAAACTAATAGCCCTTCTGGCCTGCCGCCCCTTCAGGCTAAAAAAAAAAAGAAATGAAATGCCCTTTTGAATTGGGAAAAGCAATTAGATAAGAATACATGTTTCCAAAATTTTAAGAAAAATTTCTAAGAAATTGTCGAAAAGCTATCATCAAGATATAGTTTCTGCAACTTGAATGAAAATATGTACATAATATGCAAACAATTTATTGGTTTAATAGTATCAGGAGAAAGAAGCCAACTTTGAAACAATGGGAAGAAATTTTTTTTAATCAAGAATACCAAAGAGGTGGAAGTGTAAAAATTATTGAAGAAAGGACAGCTGAGAGAAACTTAAATTACAGAATAGGCAAATTTGTCTAAGCTTGGCAAATGCGGAAATTAGGGGAGGAGGAAAGAAAAAAGAGCTGAAAATAAAAGGCATTTCAAATTTCTAAAAATTAAATTCCTGTTTAGATATAAGAAGCGAAACAGCCAATATCTAAATTAGAGGAACATATCATGGTGCCAAGTACTAACAAAAAAAGCTAAACATTAAATAAAAATGCAATAAGTAAACCCAAAAGAGATAAGAAGATTATTGTCCTAAAAATGTAAGAAATTTCAGAAAAAAGGTAAATAAAAATATATTTTTCAAACAGCTGGTAAAAAAATAAAATTTGAAATTCGAAACAATTGTACAAAATACAGTGAAATTGAATTAAACTTTACAACCGAAGCTTCCAAACTGGAAATTAAACAAAGGAAAAAGAGTCGTATCCGTCAATTACAAGGGAAAAAAAGTAAAATTAGTAAATAAAAGTTTTAGTAGTTGTATTGTTAAAAAGACACAGGTTGAACGGTGAGAGTGCCGCTTCAGTAAAAAATTACATTTATGTTTTAATTCTAAAATGCATCAACTTAAAATGAGAATTTTTTTGTTATTTTGTTAAAACAGTGTAAGATACGGAAAGCAAGAGAAAAACCAAGAAGTGGAAAATCATAAGTTAACAGCAATACGTGCATAAATTATCCTTGATTTTACTCATATTTAAATATTACACATCAAATAAATACCTCCCTTTAAGGGATAAGTATCTTCTATCATCAGTAATAACAAAATTAGATCATCATGATACGCAGTTTTTCAATTATAACCCAAAAAATAATTAGAGGAATATTATTATGAAAAAATGTAGTTTTAAATAGGTTAACTTCTTTATGAATAGTCTTCGATGCAGTTTTTTTAATTAAAACTTGGTCAATTATTCGTGTTTGCAGTTACTTCTTTTACATATATTGCAGTCCGAATTTATTAGTTTATTATATTGGAGTTCTTATTAGATACTGCTTACTAGAAATTGGATTTATAATTTATTAGTTTATTAGTATCATCTATTATTTAATATTTTTGCTTCGTATTGCTTTGTTTTACTTTGCTTTTATTTCAGTTTTGTTTTCTAAATATTTGCTCCAAATTGCTCGTAGCTTGTGTTCTTATGTTGGGTAGTTTATCGCTGTTCGTTGGTAAAGTTTCTGTATATTTTATCTCGTTTTTAGTTATTTAATTAATTTCCTTGCAGTTTGTGTGACACTGATAGTATATATTAATCTATATAGTTTTTAGCACAACCGGCGTTAGCCCAGAAGGGCTACTAATTTCGCTTTGGCATTTTGTGGCTTTTCACTATAAACGGCATTTCACTTTTCAAATTATTGCCACCAAATATTATCCCCCCTGTATTATATTTAAACAAATTAAATAGTGAAGAATCTGCATATATGTATGTATGTTTCTCGCATTGCGATAAAGCAACGGTACCTAGAGCCATAAAGTTTGGATAACGTAATCCTCCACCCGAATATGGGCATCTGGAAGCATTTATTATGTATCATATTTTGTAAAGCATTTACGAGTTTTTGATTTAGAAACTCAACGATTTCAAAGCAAGCAACGGCAACACTGTACGGGGGAACAAATTAGCTTCATTGCGCGACACTCTGTATCGGAAAGATATGCTCTTTTTAAATTATTTTGTGATATTGCTGTTGAATTGAATTTTATGGTTTAAGTGCGAAGAACATGATATTTAATAAATAAAGGCAACACACAAAACGTTAAAAAATGCTCCTTTGGGAGTAATATAAAATCTTAACGCTTTCAGATTTTTTATTTTTTGATCTTATACATATATATGTTTATAGTGTATAGCGAAGTTTTTATATATTATATATATGAAATAATAAAAACAATCTCAGAAGTAATGACCAACAGGAATTTTGATGTCGTAAAATGCTGAGATGCCGATCCACACTGAATACGAAATTTGGCAGTCGAGACAGAATAAATCTTCATTTTATTTTCAGTAAACGTATTGCGCCACAAACAACTTGGCACATTATTTGTGCCTATTTCAAGAGGTTTACATTTTGATAACTTGCAGCAAGTTATCAAGCTTGTTATTTGCAGCAAGAAGAAAACAGCAGACAGCAATCCAGCTAGGCCGAAGATTAGCGAGCAAGTGTAAGTGTTACGGGTGAAATCTTAATTCAGATCGAGCTAGTTTTGGTTCTCAATGCGTTTTGATTGTATAGTTTAATACTTCTGTAAAATTATTATTGGCTGCTTGATTTTTAATTCCATTTACCTCACCAGAATTATGTAAGAGTCATATGACATGGATTAATCTAGAAATGGCGCAGTGCAGAGAGAGGTTACTATTTTTAGAATTGTGAAGGGAAACTTACGTTGCTAATTTAATCTTCTTTTACATATTCTTTATTTTTCTTACATAGATATATAGAGTGATAAGTAACAAATTGCCTAATACTTGCCCTAAATCTGCAAAGTAATAAAGTAATATAGCCTGCAAAATAATAAAATATAATTTATTTTCTAGTGGATTATTAAATTATATTTTAAAAATGTGAAACAAAAATATAAGAAATACAAAAACCAGAAGAAATACAAAAGAAGAGGTATTCACTCAAATCTGATATAACACGCCTTTATTTCTTACTACAACTTTCAACTACAGAATCTCATTTGTTTCGATTCCGATAAAGTTTAGAATCTAGGAGAAAAAGGAAATAAAACTAACTTTGTCAGAAATTGCAGATGAACGAGATGCTCATCGATCAGTCTGTCAGTCTGGTTCTCTTCCTTAATTTTCCACTAATATTGAAAAAAATATTGAAATATTTCAGATTTTATATTATGTCCAAAGGAGCGGTTTTTTTTCATTTATACATACATACAGGTTTCGAGAACACTTGGGCTAAAAATATTTAAAAACAGCATATCCTTGGAATTTTCGATAGCCAGTCTCGCATGCTAGACATAAAATATTTTATTCCGCACAGTGTGCTTCCACTGTTCGGGTTGAAACTGTTGAGTTTTTTAATCAAATAAAAATTCGTTAAAGTTTAAAAAATAGGAAATGGATAATAAACAAATTCAAAATTCAAAATTAAAAGAAATTCAAAATTTAAACCTCGGGCTTCCAGGTGCCCAAATTAGGGTGGATGACTGCGTTATTCAAAATTTGATGGCTGTAGGTATAGTTGTTTTTCACTATGCGAGAAAAATAATACATTCATGCAGATTCTTTATTATTTAATTTCTTTAAATGTAATTCACAGCGATAATATTTGGAAACAACAATTTGAAAAGTTTTACAGCCGACAATTATTGATTCGCTATAAAATGCCAGACTTATAGGTCTGTCTGGGCTAAAGGCCCTTTGGACTAAGAATAAAATATATGTAGCAGAATATGTAATGTAAAAAATAAATGATTGTTATTTGAACTTCAAAATAAAACTACACCAGTTTTATTTTAAAAGAAAGGATTTTTTCAAATAAAATGGCTCATATTTACGTTACCCACGTGAAAAGCTACAAAAAATCCCATGCAGCTAATCCCTTCACTATAATTTGAATCTACGCCGAACTAGCTGTATTCAATTGTTTTACCCTTCTGTCGCCGCTGACCTGCCAGGCCATTTTTATACTTTTCTAATGCGATTCAAAACACTTCGCTAATTATAACTATTATAAAAGATACTATTACTTTGATAATTTTTTACTGCATGAGACATTTTTCTACAGTTTTACGACCTGAGACCAGGCATCAAAGATCAATTTATATTTGCCAAGGGCCCTCGTTCAAGAAGTGACGGAAGTTGCAGCTGGGTAGTGGACGTAACGCAAGATCAATTTGAGACCTTGTTACAGCATCGACGAATTTATATAGGCTTCACCTCCTGCCTCTTTAGGGAGTTCCACAGAGTCACTCGGTGTTACAACTGTCAGGCGTTTGGTCATTTGAGCAAGAACTGCAAATACCCGCCGGCCTGCGCAAACTGTGGAAAAGGACATTTAACACAAGAGTGCAAGGAAGAGAAAGACACCTGTGCTAACTGTGTGCATTCCAACGCGCAGTCAAACACAGAATTAGATATAGCTCACAAGGCCAGTTCTTCGAGATGTCCAATCTATCGAGAGGAGCTGTTTCGGATGGCTGCCCAGCAGAAGCTGAAACAATAATGGACAATTTAAGTAACTCAC
The DNA here is from genome assembly GCA_000611955.2 of Stegodyphus mimosarum. NCBI lineage: Eukaryota > Metazoa > Arthropoda > Arachnida > Araneae > Eresidae > Stegodyphus > Stegodyphus mimosarum. The sequence continues at coordinate 219,047 of KK115694.1, forward strand.
CAGAACTAGCACAGCGTCAAATATCTACAGAAGTTCATTCTTGTGAAATGGAGGCGCAGCATACATTGTTACGCAATTTACCTGGCCTGTCCTTTTTACAATGTAACTTGCAAAGAGCACAGTCGGCTACACTACACATATTTGAAGTAATGCAGGAGTTGGACATAGACATACTTTTGCTTCAGGAGCCATATGTAACGAATGGTCACATACCAGGTGTCCCTTCAGGAGGGAAAATCTTCAGGTCACTTAATTCTTATGCAGCCATAGTTTACCTTGGACCGCTTTCACCCATTCAGCTAGATCAAACAGAAAACACAATAACGATTTCTATGGACACGGTTGGAGAACGAATAATTATAACCACAGTTTACTTCCCTCCTAGTCAAGACATCAGCCTAATGCTAAATGAGCTTAATGTTAATAGTATTATCAAGTACAAATATTATGTCTTAGCCGGGGACTTCAATGCTACCAGCCCATTATGGGGAGGACAGATGGAAAATTCTCGGGCGAAGGCAGTCCTTGAATTTCTGGCGGCCAGCAGACTCGTCGTCCTAAACGATACCGACGCACCTCCAACCTTTTTAACTCCAAGAGCGCAAGGCTGGCCTGATATCACTATGATATCCACGCAATTAGTAGCATTTATGTCCAACTGGCAAGTAATGGAGCGTCTCTCCCTCAGTGATCATAGGTATATTCGATTTGGACTACAACTTCCACTAATTTATGCTACAAAGCAACGTTTTAAAACAAAATATGGGGCCCATAAGAAGTTCATTAAAATTTTCAGGCCACAGGTTAATAAGATACTGCAAGAAATTGAAAGAAGTCGCACCCCTATGGAGCTTGAGAGCGGTTATGGAAAACTAATCTCTATGTTAACAACGGCAGCAGCAGCTTCCTACAAAACAAAACGTTTTAAGAAAAAGGCCTTCACTAGCTGGTGGACACCAGATCTACGGATGAAACGTAATAAAATAAGGGCACTTCGAAGGAAAGCTCAAAAAACATCAGAAACAAGCGAAAGAAATAAGCTCTTTCAGCACTATAAGAGGGAAACAGCTAAGTTCAAAAAAGATATAAAAGTTGCTAAACTCCGATCATGGAGAGTTCATTGTGGAAACATTAGTCAACCTTATGGTCGAGTCCAACGCATTGCCACAAATAAAGTGTTCCACCCGCTGCAACTTAACGCCAAGCTAAGTCCAGACACGGGGTGTACCACAGAGATTCTAGATAAGATATTGAGTGCATTATTTGTCTCAGACCCAGAGGAAATTGATGATGGCACACAGCATCAAAAGAGAATGAAATTTAAAAATAAACAATGGAATACGAGAAACAACGATCCGTACCTACCTACAGAAGCAGAGGTAACTGGCGTAATCGCACGTCTATCTCCTGACAAGGCACCAGGTCCAGATGGACTAGATAATCGGATTATCAAGATATTACATAGAGAACTCCCAAAGTTATTGACCACGTTAATTAAGGCCTGCTGGAGAGTAGGCACCTTTCCTGACATGATGAAGACGGCAGAAATTGCCCTATTTGAAAAACAGGGTAGGGATGGGTCAGATCCTACAGCCTATAGACCAGTTAGTCTGCTACCCTCGATAAGCAAGGTCTTGGAAAAAGTCATTCTTAAGAGACTTAACTACTTTTTGGATGGTAGCAAAGCGCTTAACCCACTACAATATGGCTTCCGATAGGGACTTTCCACGGAGCATGCTGTTGAGGCATTGTTAGCACAAATAAAAGAAAATAGAGCTAATAATTGCCATATGCTGATAGTATCCATAGATATTAAGGATGCATTTGATAACATATGGTGGCCGGACATTATGGCCTGTCTAGACGATTTGAAATGTTCGCTTCAAATCATGAGGCTACTCAGGAACTACCTAGAAAACAGATATATCCAAGTTATCTCAGATGAAGGAGTGGTCACAAGAAGGCTGGTCAGAGGCTGTCCCCAAGGATCGTGCTTGGGACCTACTCTTTGGAATATAGTGGCTAATACCGCTCTAGACATGTTCAAAGAGAACACAGACATAAGATTGCAGGCTTTCGCCGACGACTTCCTATTGATTGTCAAAGGTCGCAAAGATATTGAGGCCAAGACGCAGATAGCGGTGAATAAGTTCCAGGAGTGGGCCAGAGAACATAAATTGACCATCTCGGCGACAAAGACAAAATTACTGATCAAAGGGGTACCCAAACGTAATCCCTCAGTAAAACTGCAAGGCAAGCCATTGAAGTGTGTAACTACC
>KL815379.1:0-46509 GCA_000611955.2 Stegodyphus mimosarum
CCCGGGATAGTGAAGCTTTTTCACGGGAGCCTATTACAGCGTGTGCCACGCCTGAACCGCAGATTTAAGTGTAAACAACAATGAAGAATTACAACATGTGGGAATATCAATTGGCACCGACCGATTCTGGGATGTAGCACTTACAAGCCGGAAACGCATAAATAAACATATCCAAGCCGTAAATTCCATTTTTGGATGGCTGTTAGTGGGGAATGAAAAAAATAAACGAAAGGAAGGTAACGATTCGAAGCACTTAGCAGTAATGGTAGGAAATGTCTCGATAACAGATGATTTAAGCGTGTTTTGGAAACTCGATTCAATGGGAATAATAAATGAAAGGCAAAATGAATATAATCAAACTGATAATGACCTAATCAGACGTTTTGAAAGAGATATACGGTTTAAAGACGAATGATACGAATGTAAACTATTGTGGAAATCTACTACGGAAGAATTAGGAAATAATTTTGATATCGCAAAAAGGCGGTTCGAATTTTAAAGCAAAAATTACAGAACACTCCAGAAATATTGCAAAAATATAGGTGAATTACTGAACAGGTGAATTACAGTTAGGGGAAAAAATAGTCGAAGAATGCCCTAATGAAATTAAACCTTCACAGTATTATATGCCGCACCGTGCTGTAATTCGCGATTCTGAGACTACTAGTGTCCGTGTAGTTTTCGATGCTTCTTCGAAGATTGGAAAATTCAAATCCTTAAACCAGGAATGTCAAACTCATAGGTAGACTTGGGCCAAACAAACAAGGTTTAACTTTAGGCGGACCGCAAAAAAAAATCAGTATTCATAGAAACGTAGATTTATTTCGAATAATACAATAATAAACATATATATATATTTATATAGAAAAGAACAGGAAAAATTTAATGTTTACGTCCTGATACTTGACATCTCTTCTCTGCTATTTATTATCTTTCCTATTTCGGGAGAAATTTTGTTTGCAGTGATAACTTTCAACGCTGACCCAAGGTGAGCATCATTAATACGGTTTCTAATAGGAGACTTATTACCTTTCATGACTGAAAATAACTGCTCGCACCGATAAGTGCTACCAAACATGGAAATAATTTCATATGCGAATTTTCGAGTATTTTCAAACCTGGCTGGTAAATATTTGTAAAATTCAGGCACGCCCACTTCAATGAATTTTGCTTTCAAATTTGAGTTGCATTGAATCTCGATCACCTCCATTTGCATATGGCTGGGTACTGAGTCAATACTTATTGAGAAAATCGAAGAAAACAAAAAAAATTTGTCTTCGAGGGAACTAAAATCATTAAACCTCGTTTCAAATTCAGTTGTTAAATTTGCAATTTTTTCTGCGTATTTTTGATACGAACAAGTATCATCTAAACTTGATTTGTTCATGCTGCACGTCGGGAAGTGCGTCAAATCTTCATTTTTAAGTTGTTTTTCCCAAAGAACTAGTTGACATTTGAATGCTTTAATTATGTCAAACATGTTCGTAATGATATGATCTTTTCCTTGTAATGATAAATTTAAATCGGTTAAGTGTTTGGTTATATCAACTAAGAAAGATAAATCTTGTATCCATATTGGATCGTAAAACAAACTTACGTCTTGATTTTTCGTTTTTAAAAACTGACATATTTCTTCTTTCAAATCCCAGAATTGTTTGAGAATCTTGGAGCAAGATAACCAACGTACCTCGGTATAGTAGGACAAACCCGAATATTCACTATCTAACTCACTTAAGAAAGCAGTGAATTGACGCTGATTTAAACCTCGAGATACTATAAAATTTATAACTTTTTTTATATATGACAAAACATTCTGCATATTTATTACTTTCGTGCATAGAACTTCTTGATGTATAAAACAATGCATATGATGAATGTTTGAACCGTGAATTTCACTAAGTTTTTTTCTTAGCAATGCTACGAAGCCCTTGTTTTTCCCGGTCATTGATGGAGCGCCATCTGTAGCTACGGAATTTAATTTTGCCAAAGGTAAATTGTATTTCTGCAGAAGTCCAAAAACACGAGTAAATATATTTTCTCCTGTGGTAGTACCAGGCATCGGTATTAGTTCCAGTAATTCCTCAAAAATGTTAAAATTCTTGTCACAAGAACGAAGAAACACTGCTAATTGAGCTTTGCCACTGATGTCCGTGCTCTCGTCATAGGCAATGGAGAAACTTTCGAAACTAGATGATTTTGCTTTGATCTGATCACTTAAATTCGCGGCTAAATCAGTAACTCTTTCCGCAACAGTATTTCGAGACAGTGAAATTGATTGAAAAGCCTTCACATTTCCAGGACAAACAATTTCTCCAGCTTTCATTAGGCATTCCTTGATGAAATCACCGTCAGTAAAAGGCTTCGAATGTTTAGCTATCAACTCGGACAAGACGTAGCTTGCATGTACCGTCGCTTCACTTTCCTGCAATACTTGGACTGTTGCTTTTTCACTCCTAACTTGAGCTCTTTCAACTTTTCTTCTCTCATTAATCCTTCGTAATTGTTATATTTCGATTTGTGTTGTTCGTAATGACGTTTAATATTATATAACTTTGGTACATTAATAGTATTATTACATATCAAGCAGATTATTTTATCTTTTATTTCACAGCAAAAATATTCTAATTCCCATTTTACTTGGAATATTCTATGTTCGTCAGCGATTTTTCGTTTAATTTTACTACCACTTGGTTTTGATATAGACATACTGAATACAAAGGGCTGGAATAAACACGGTTAACGTTAAAAAGTTAACAAAAATTTATTCTTTCCACAAGAGATAAATCAAAATGCTGAAATATTTCTTCAAAAATATTCTAACAATATCACAAAATGTCAAACGTTTAGCAAAAATCAATTCAAAACAGAGAAACTAATTCTATCTCACAGCGAAATCGCTACAAATCAATCACAGCATTAAGTAAACAAACAGTTCGCTAGAACTACAGCTACTACTGAGATGAGTTGTTTGTTCTCGGCTTTTATAAGCTTTATAATTAATTTCTCGAATATACTGGAAACATCTATAAATATCTGGATTTTTGTGGATGGCAACAGCAATTACGAGATATTTATTTATTAGGTATTAAATGCACGCGCTGTTCTATTTTTAACCTTCCAACGCAGCTGTCTTTTCAAAAATCGTCTGCGTTGCTAAGGCAACATGAAGCAAATCTAATTACAATTCTAAATAAAAAAAACTAACTAAATAAATAACTATGAAATCCGTAACAATATGAATTAAGTAATAATTAATAATAAAGCAAAGTGCATGCACATGCATGCACCAATATATCGTACAAAACTATGATTGGAAAACTGAGACCATGAGTTCGGCCACATTCGGCTATCGGGGGATGCGTACAAGTTCTGAGTGCACGTGTCCCCCAAAAGCCGAAGGTAGCTGAACGCAAGCTACTCACACGCATTTGTAATTTAAGTAGTGTGTGTGTCAGCTCGCTGTGAGTAATCTAACAACACTGAATAAATTATCGTTAATTACTTAGCAGTAAATATTTCATTTTTTTCTTCGTCGATATGTTATTTTATTATTATATATTATTATTTGCCGATATATTGGCCGGGCCGCAAAAATATTTGTTGTGGGCCGCATGCGGCCCGCGGGCCGCGAGTTTGACATCCTTGCCTTAAACGAATGTTTAGAAAACGGTCCAAATTTGAATCCGAATGTTCTTGACGTGATCCTGAGGTTTCGGGAACCTGAAGTAGCATTTTGTGGGGACATAGAAAAGGCATTTTTAATGATTAGCATTGCCGAAGAAGACAGGGATTACTTAAGATTTCTTTGGTTTGGGATATGATGAGAAATCATGTAATACTATGCGCATGTGTCGGGTTCCGTTCGGAACAGCGATTAGTCCTTTTTTGTTGGCTGCCACAATAAAATATCACATTAAAGGGTATAAAGAGGACCGTCTCGAGAGTTTTAAAATGCTTAATTCTTCTATTTACGTTGATGACATATTTTATGGAGGTAGAACTGTAGAAGATGCGTACCGATTGCCTGTAGATGCTGCAAATATTTTTCGGGATGTGGGTATGAATTTGAGAAAACAAAATCGAATTCAGATGAATTAAATACAGTATGGATTAAATCAAATATTAAAGGGGAAGATGAGGTCAATAAAGAAACAAAATTTTTGGGCATAATTTGGAATCCTAGTAACGATGTAATAAAGATAAACACCAAACTAGTTCAGGAGTCAATTGGAAATGGTGAATGCGACACAAAAAGACTGATATTGAAAACTGTCTCCAAAATATTTGACCCTATCGGATATTTGCAACCATTTATAGTTCGTGTAAAAATAATACTGCAAGACATTTGTCTTCTGGGTTTAGAGTGGGATGCTGCACTTCCCACCGATATCAAGAAAAGGTGGATGAATTGGTGCGCGGAAATGAAATGTTTAAAAATCCTCGAATTCCCTAGAAAATTCTTTCACAACATTAATTACACGCAGCTGAGGGTTCATATTTTTTGCGCTGCGACACCTAGAGCTTTTGGAGCAGTGGCGTATTTTAGATACGCTGATGAAAATGAGGAAATTAAAACGAGTTTCATAATGGCAAAAAGTAGAATAGCTCCCCTCAAACAGTTAAGTCTCCCTAGATGTGAGCTAATGGGGGCTGTTGTAGCTGCTCGCTTAGCTAAATATTTAAAACAAGTCTTGCCTATGTTAAACAACAATATTACCTTTTGGAGTGACTCCCAAATAACGCTCCATTGGATAAGGAAATCACCAAATGTCTGGAAGCCATTTGTTGGCAACCGTGTAGCAGAAATCCAAGCAATTTGCAACGCTAACCAGTGGTACCATTGCAGTAGCAAAGAAAATCCGGCAGATTTATTGTCTCGAGGGGAACGAGCTGAGACCATCATCTCCAGTCCGTTGTGGCAAAACGGACCAAGTTGGCTTCTCCAGCCTGAAAATGTGTGGCCTAAGAGACCAAACATGGAGGCGAATGAGGAGGAGATATCCGTGGAAAAAAGAAAAACTCATGATGTCCTACAAGTTGCCATCGACAACAAAAACAGAGAGCAAAATTCGAATTCATTGATCGATTTAATTCGGTTTAACAAATTAGGCAAGGTATACCGAATAACAGCGTGGATATTCAGGTTCATCAACAATTCTAATGCTAAATCCGAAAACCTTTGTGGACCATTAACTGGTTCTGAAATAATGAATGCTTAAAAATATTGGATCAAAAACACTCAATTTCAATATTTCGAAAAGGAAATTCTCGATTTATCTCAAGGAAGGGCAGTTGACAAAGGGTCCAACATTTACTCATTGAATCCTGAGCTCGACGAAGACGGCCTTCTGCGGTTAAAAGGCAGAATATAATTTGCAGACTGTTTGGAATCTGCCAAACATCCATGGATACTTCCGTCAAAGTGTCGATACGTCGATTTGTTAATTTTCAACGCACATGAGAGAGTATTTCATTCCGGAGTGGACTCAACTCTGACGCACCTACGTGAAAAATTTTGGGTTGCCAAAGGCAGACAGCGAATAAAATCCTTGTTGAACAGATGCGTGATTTACAAAAGATACAGTGCTCGCCCTGGAGTTCAAGATATAGCACCACTTCCTCCAGATCGAATTCTTCAGTCACCACCGTTCGCTGTAACGGGATTGGACTATGCTGGACCATTTTTCTCTAAAGAGAGCAACAATAAACATTAACTTTTAGTATTCACTTGTGCAGTAACGCGTGCTATTCATTTAGAACTGGTAACTTCGATGAATACTGAAGTGTTCTTATTGGCCTTTAGACGATTTATAGCGCGGCGAGGACTGTGTTCAGTTAATAAGTGACAACGCAAAATCATTCAAGCGCTCAGACACTGAACTCAAAAAACTGTAGACTTGCATTTCTGATCCTTCTGTAAAGAATTTTTTCTCTTCTTACAACATTCATTGGAAATATATAATTGAAAGAGGAGCATAGTGGGGAGGATTTTGGGAGAGAATGATCAGAACGATCAAAACAAGTCTTAGAAAACTTGTTGGCCGTTCATCGCTCTCTCTCAATGAACTAGAAACAGTGTTCGTTGAGATTGAAGCCATGATCAATTCCAGGCCCATCACTTATTTGTATAGTGAACCCTCTGCACTCCGGCACACTTTCTGATAGGTAAACGTTTGCTATCCCTTCCTCCAAGTAGAATATCTAAGGATGATTTATCAGGATCTAGAAAATCTATTGTGAAAAATTCAAACATCAGCAAAATATATTAAATAATTTTTGGAAATGCTGGCGAAAGGGTTATTTATTAAATTTAAGATCTGCTAATATGTGCCAGCAAAATTCAAAGGCAACTGAATTCAAACCAAATGACATAGTATTAATCTATGAAGAACTCTATCCTAGAAATATGTGGTCTCTAGGTAGAATCATAGAGATTTTCCCAGGGAGGGATGGAAAAGTTCTCTCATGTTCGATCAAAACTGGCACTGGACTAATAAGAAGGCCTGTACAGTTAATTTACAATTTAGAGCTCAATGGTTGAGTCTTAAAAAATTTACAGTATGATATTCACAAGATTGAAACTTTCTTTTTTGTTTTCATTATTGTATTCTTTAATTGTTATGAGCTAATAGTATACTTATTCTTCTATTCTTTGTATTAATAGTTTAGTCAAGAAAGCTTTGTACAGAAAACTTGTTTAGAAGATCATATGTAAAAGTATGGTAATTATTTTATTGCATTGTGATTAATGTAAATTCAAATGATGGAAATTGGTAAGTATTGTTAATTTATAAACACTATGTTAAGAGTTTACGTGGGGAGTGTTACGAAACGCCTATAGAGGGCGCTGTAACCCGCCTGTTTTTCTTGAGTGTAGTTGTAATCTGTACCTCTGAGATGCGCTTAACTTGAATAAGAATGTCTCTAAGGGAGTAGCCGGCCCTGATAATTAGCGGCAAATTAATACCACATTTCAGTAATCTTGTAAATAAAATAAGTTTTTTTTGTTTAAAGCTGAGCTTTTATTACATAAAACTGAACCACGAAATTGACTATGTTAATAGTTACACGTTTGAATTAGCAAATTTCACACCCCCAACGACCCACTCCTATACTGATAACTTCTTAATACAGCGTTTTCCCTCTTTTTTGTTGGTACCTCAGTGAACTCTTTTGAATTTTTTGAAATTTATATTTTTCTCTTTCGACTGTCTAGTTTGGGAAGTATTGTAATTACGAAAAATTTCGGATATCATACTTCAACGAAAATGTCCATTTTGACAGTTATCGAACGCAATTCAACGATGTTTTTGCATGTCACGTGTACGTAAGGATAGAGTAAAGGACTCTTTTTCTCCGAATGAATTATAAATCTGATTCAAGATGGATTCAGAAGAGAGATTTTTTTTAGCATCTGTACGTACGTTTATCAATCGTTTATCAATGTGCATCAAGATGTGATTTCTGACATTACAACACCATTATTTGTTACAAAATGTTCCGTTTTAAACGTTCCAGAAATTAGAGAAATCGAAGCTTTTTTTTTTTATTTTTTTTTTTTTTTGCTAGTATGTTTCTAAATAAATATATAACATTAATAATAAAAACAATCAAAGGAATTTTCCAAATTTTAATCAAATTTACTATCTTAAATTCACGAAGAGGGTGACGGTCAACATTCGGTCAAATGATATTCCGGTCAAAATGCGAAAACCATCACGTTGTAGAAATTAATGATAAATCTTAATTTCCTCCTTTATCAGGACCCAAAACAAAATGTATATTTGATTCTGAAAACTTAATAAAACAAGTGTTCAAACTCAGATTTTGGCATAGACGCGTTAAGTGATTTAATACTACCTCCTTTAGTAACAGATAAGTGCCACAAACAAAGGGAAAATCTAAAGCATTTTAAAGAATTTTCTAGTACCTAGACGTGAGATTTTATACACCGAAGGACAATTTCCTTTTCCTCTTAATGAAAATAACCTTGTTGTTTTCCTTCTTACAATAAATTTTACACACACATATATATATATATTTCCGAATTCGGTATACAGACGGAAATAGTAAATTAAAGGGAAGATCTCGAAAACTCGTCGAACTATATTTCTCTTTGGGGTATTTCTCTTCCATTTACTTATAACTTAAAAACGTGATCGAGTGCAGTAACTGAGGCCTTTTTCCATAAATTTAGATCTAAATCGTATATTTTTGTTTATCTGACACTCAATTAAACTGATTATCTAAAATTCCAGCTTTTATTTTCAGTTAGACATTAAATGCTAGTTCAAATAATTTGCAGTCTGAAACTTTTACATAAATCTTTTGTGCGTTTACTTCTTTCGCATTGGAATTTGCGGTATATTTTGTGTTACGTTCGGGTTTGATTTATTGAGATAAGGGGCGTCGCATTTATGAAACTTTTTAAGATTTTTTGTCACTGCAAAGTATATAAAACTACGTTAAAAATGTAGAAATCTTATCGTCTGACTACAGATATTTGAAACAGAATGCTATTTTCAGCGGTATTGTGAAGAAACCTCTCATAGCATCAGTCCTGTGTAAAAGAAGAAATTCTTTACTGAAATGCTAAACTTGAAATAACGATCTCAGGCCTTTCTATTTCAACAAGCATTCCTTCATTAAATAAAATATCCCTTGAAAATTAAAGTGTTTATTCGAATGATCTCCAAAATTATACTTAAAATTCCTTGAGATAAAAATGCATCATATTAAAATTATCATCTAGAGTTAAAAACACGGACGAGAGAATCGCGATACTTGCATTCTATTTCATTAGGTGCTTTCATTTAGAAATGGCATGAGGCGAGGAAGCTATTCGTCGTGCACATTCTTTACACTAAATAGTCCATTGATGTCCTCCTTTCGTTTAATTGGGAAACTTTAACTCATAAAATTAAAGGCCAAATACAAATTCAGTTACAAAATTCATAGTGCTAAATTTTGGTCTTCTTCGCAGCTTTAATAATAATAAAGAATATTCACGCACTAAATATTGATATCTATCAAAATAATATTAACTAAATAATGAAATCGTCATTTATCACGTCCGCTGCGTAATTCTAACTTGCAGCTGCATCAAATGTCAAGAAGTCTTCATGTCTCTTCCAAAACTTCAGTATGCAGATGTACTTAACCTCTGAATGTTATAGACCCTGTTGCATTATAAAACAGATTGCAGCAACAAAACGAAATTTCTTTTTGAATTATGAAGAATACATCATTCCTCATACTACAGCATTTTTCATATTAAACTTTAATTTTTTTTAAATTTTTGATAGTTATAAACATTTGACTGTCAATCAATGAAATGGACAGCATTTTCAATTCGTTTGTTATATTTCAAATCGAAGAAAATCTGTTACAGATGCTGTCTTCAGGAATTTTATTGCTAACAGAAAGTAATTATGTGTGAAACTACTGAATATAAATTTCGCTTCATCTCCAACCTTTATTAGTTTATCTCTCCTCAGCATTGCTTCGAAGGTAAATATTCAACATTTCTTCAGTCATTTCTTCTAATTCCGAATACTTTTACTGTAAGGCAAATACCATAAAGTTTATGTGTCAGAAATAATAGCAGCGATTTTGTTAGTTCAATAAAGGAAAGTTGAATGCATCAGAAATAATAGAAGAATTTTGTTATTTCAGTTAAAAACTTTTCCGAAACTCAGCTCTGATTAACTTGTATGAAATGGGAATAAATATTCTAAGTTAACTAAATTTCGAATTAAATAAATTATCAGTCTGCATCAGAAACAAATATGATCTCGTATTTTGCATGAAAAAACATAGATAAAATATAAATGTTGCTGTCAAAAGAAGGTTTTATTCCTTGACAACTATTTTATTTTTTATTATTTAGGTTTACATTAAACTGTCTTGTAAAATATTGGAAGATTTTATTAAATTTAATGCAATTAATTCTTATCTAATTTGTTTTTGTGAAGAGCGCTAAATTTCAGTCGTAGTTTTCCACCATCAAATATAAGAATTACATAATGATAATTACTTTCTACTCAAAAATGTAATAAAAATATTTTGAATATTTTGTATACCTATAGTAACTAATATTGGCCCATATTAATATTGGCCATTCATCACAACATATAAATAATATTATTTCGTACAGGGTTTTGTAAGCAGCGGAATATTTCTTCGTAGAGGGAAATTTCCTAGTTTCAGGGGGAAACGATAGCAGCCTTTTTTTTACCTGTTATATATTTAATTTCAGGTTATGAATATAAAAATCTGTTTTTATTGAATTCTGATTATTATAAATATTTTTATATTTCATATTTAATTTATAAAATGCATTAAATCTTAATCAAAATTTTATAAGTATGCATGCGTTTTTCGATTTTGAAAAGAAGAGGTAGCGAAAGATAGTCTAGCATTGGTGAAACGGATATATGAGGCAAAAACTTTTGAGTGTTCCTTGATTCAGTAGCTAAAAACGATAATTCTCTCTAATAATCAAATATAGGAATTAAGAGAAAAATAATCGGGATTCTTTAAAGAATTTCATTTGGCAACTTTCATCTTAATTGATAAATGCATAATATATTGAATATATAAATACTGAATAATCCCGTCTTCTTTTAGATGAATACATTTTGGGTGTTAGTTGTGGTTAGCGCTCTTGCTGTTGTTTCATGCAATGATGGTGCTAAAGATCCGGAACTAGAAGGTAAGTTAAGCGCTACGTACAGCTCTAAAATAAAGTTTGATGACATGTAAATTTTTCAAAAATTACGATTTAAACCGAGAATAATTCAAATTAAGCACATTCGCAAAGTTTTGATATCTGTCAGAAACTTGGCATAATCTTCTATATTCTAAATTACGACTCTTTGTATTTCCATTTAGAGCTTAAAAGGAAGCACAAAATTTAGTCCCGCTGAAGATCGCTCATTTCCTAATTTGATATTTCACCAATTATTATACTTGCAGAATTTCGTTAAATGTACTGCAATATTTAGTTTTGGCAAAGCGCGCCGGGATGATCTGACTATGGAACACATCTACAGATTTTCCCATTTCCTACATTAAGATCAGTACATTTTATTACTTTATTTTTGAAATTTACTTCTCACGAGAATTAATTACATCATGGTGTCTTCTGGCGCATATTCCAGGTATTCAAGTTTCTACAGATTTCAAGCAAATTTTAGAGCTTATCTATCATTTCAAGAAGGGACATCAGGAAAGCTGAATTTAGCATAAATATTAAAACAAAGATATAAGCCTTAAAATATGTTTGTCGACCCAAAAATTGATAATCTTTACAAAGCTTTTAAAAATACATAAAGTGGAAAATTTGAGTAATTTACAAGTATTTTAAAATTAAAATTTTTAAAAATTTAAACAGCAGAAATTTAATAAATATGCTTTGTTAACTGATTCGTTTAATTTAAAATTTTCCTGAAATAAAATAATGTATTGAAATACCTACGATTTCTCAATAAATCTACATGAACTCTTATAATTTAATACAATAATTTCATACCTGTTCTGTGTCCAAGGGATTCGTTCTTTGTCCAAGTTGTCCCGCGTGCTCAACCTCTTTAGTTCATTTAAAGGAACCTGCAAATGCATCGACACAGCGTTCGTGATATCCTCTACAGAATTTTCGTCCAATGTGAGTAGGCATTCCTTCAGAAAAGGAACTTTATTGCCGAAATCTCCAGGATATCAGATTTATGCAACACTGTCGTGTACTGAATTTTCATAAGACGACATTTTCGTAATTTTCATTTCTTGAAATATCACCTGTAGATATAAAAATCAGGTATCGTTACCCCCCCGGATGCATGGATCTGGTGTGTCATTAAACTGCAGTACGAGTAATGGAAATTTTCGACTATGACACAATATGACGCTTATGACAATATGACGCATATTTCACTATGACGCATATGACACAATTCATTGGCAATTTTTAAAATAATTTTACGTTTCTAAACAATTTAATAACAACGTTTAATTGCTTCACTTGAATATGGGATGTGCTGCTTAACTTGGAAATACAGAAAGCATAAATTCAAATTAAGGTTTTAGACAGCTTCCTCCTTCAGCATATTAGAACGGATGAGTTTTGTAACATTACTAGAAGTGATGCAATCAGAAAAGAAATATTTTAAATATTGAAAAGCAGGTCTTGAAACAAAGGATAATACACATTTAATTTTTATATGTTTTCACTCAATAAAAACAATTATATGTTTTCACTGAACACTTTAATTATGTTTACCTCCATTGTACCAGTGAATAAACAAATGCCAAAGAGCGATCGAGAAAGGTTAAAAAAGAACACTGCTTTAAAAGGATGATTAAGAAATATTTCAATGCAAATAAAATAAAAGAAAATTTTTGAATTAACACTCTAAGTTTCATTATTGAGACTAAAAAGCTCAATTAATAATCAAACAAATTTTAAATTTCAAACGTTCACACTAAGAAAATTACAATAGTTGAGCAATTTAAGGGAAGCCTGCCTATACGTATTCGCTGTTTACTTAGTCATACAAATGCACTATAGTATATTTTACGCCGCTCGGATTGTTCAATCCTTTACCTATTAGCTTTAATAGACTTTATATATTAGCAAATATACTGTGGGTTTTCATGCAGTTTTATATAAGCATATTACTGCATTTTCTTTACAGTCGCACCCTCAGAATTTGTCAACTAGGCTCAACTAAATCGCCAAAAATATATCTGCTTTATAGCGTACTTAACTGTGCGCAATTATTCATTATGAAATTCAGAAGCTGGAGTATTATTTGCAGATTTTAGTCGCACGAACTCTGATTTAATTTTCATTCTCATCGACATTCCTTGAACGGACGTACATATTTTCAGAGAAACGAATTAACTTCCGTTGCATCTTTTCCATTGATATTCAGATAAAAATCAATGGAAAGAGAATGAATCCAAGATGTAAAAAGATGGAGTTATCTGGAAAATATTAGAGCAGAACGATCGCCAAAAAACCAAGCCGAATAAAGGAGAGATCAATAGCAGAATTATTTCGAAATAGCTGAAAATGAAAGTGGGTAGTTTGTTTTAAATAAAATATATCTCTAAAGGAATACACTGAATTTGCTTTATTTTGCAAACACAGCGAGAAATATTCATATTAAGGAGAAAAAACGCCAAATTTGTGAGCATTGAAGCTAACGATAACATTTACTTAGTAACCACGTATCCTTCAATGTATAAATCGCAACGCACAGATGAAACTATTACTGTTTTAAATTAACTAAAAAAATAAAAATTGTTTAGAAGGAAAATTTTAAAATGTAATTTGGGAAAAATGTATTCAAATAATCTTGATTGCGAAAGTAATACACCAAGGAGTGGAATTGTTGCGCAGATGGGAAAGAGAAAGTGACGTTGACTGCGCAATCAAAGGACTAGGTTTCGAATCTCGGAAAAGGCATGGATTGTTGTAAATGTATAGTTTCTCTGTGGTATGGGGCCATTCAAAATATACAGCAAGCCAAATTTACTTTAGTGAGATTCATGTCAGTGGGACAGGGTCGGTATCCATTCCTCCCGTTGCTTATCCAAAATTGTGTCGGAACTTACCAAAATCGGTCTGTCACCTCTACGGTACTCCAGGCTCTTGCTAACGAGAGACGCAGTCCCGTACTCCGTACCATAATAAAATTCGTGGTGTTATTCTGATTAGATCAGACACGTGAGTTAGTCACACCAACACATGGAGCCGTTCTAACTTTTTATGAAAAGAATTTTGACAGGGGGCTACTTGTAACAAAGATGAATAAATTGATTAAGTAATCGGAAGTAGGGTATAAATATAAAAGTATACTTGAAGCCTGAATTATCATAAGTTGTTAATACCACTTTTAAGACTTCTGTAACATGATTATCCACGAAATAATTAAAATAGCCAAACATGACATTGTCTAATTTCATTCATTACTCAAATTTTAAATAACAGTTGCATATATATGTTTCTTAAAACATATTCATTTATTATTTCACAGCTGTGCAGAAGAAGTTGCAGAAGTTAGATATGATAGAAAAATTCATTGCTGTGATTTCTTCGGTTGTAAAGAAGAGCGAACAAAGGTAAAAAATGTTGTTTATCAAAAATGAAAATAATGGTACAGAATATTATCTAGTTTTTCTCTCCTCCTTTAATACTATTATAGAAAAGTTCAGACCGCGTAGGATGCTAGAAATCCGAGCTTCAATTGACCGAGTTTGTCGTGTATGTGTACCTACAGAGATACGTACTTTAAACACGAATAACATATAATAGGCCTATCGAAGTATCGTTACGGGAGGAGCCATGCAACAAGGAGGTTTAGCTGCGAGATTGTCCCCCGAATATAGTGCTTAAAGTTTAAGCAAAGCAAATTACAAAAAATTTAGAATTAAAATTATTTAAAGAAAACTTTGATAGATACTTCATAATTAAAAAACAAGACAGGCTGTCAGTTCAGGTGAAATGCTTAAATGCATATTCAATAAGACGAAACCGTCAATCCCATATAGCAAGTTCCTTTGGCATCAAATTGATTCTGCTTGAAATACTGTATTCAGTCCTTTTTTCTCGTTACTCATCATGGATATTTAGAAACCTCTTCTGTAACAAGTTGATAGTGTAAAAAATCCAGTTTTATTCTTAATAACGTACAGAAACAATCTAACATTCATTATACGTTCTACAGTAACACAATATAAGTAATTTAAAGAACGAGAGTGATATTTGATAAATAAGATAATGGTACTTTATGTTTTATGTTTTGTTTATTTTTTGAAAATCTGCTCTGTGAGATAGCCCCCGTTACGTGCGATGCACTGCCGAAGTCGATGATTGAAACTGTCCATTATATTGGGGATACGTGATGGACCCCAACTTTGAGATTTTAAAGCATTGCGTCAGTGAAAAGATCAACGACATTCTTCTGAAATGTTGATGAAAGTAATGGACAGTTTCGTTCATCGACTCCGTCAGAGCATCGAAAGAACGCTGGCTATCTTACAGATGTCAATTTCAAATAATTAATAAAAAATAAAATTTAAAATAGCATTATGTTATTTATCAAGTACCACTCTCGTCCTCTACTTTTCCTATGTAGTGCTATAATAAGCTTATAATAAAATGATAAAATTTTTTCTGCCGGGCAGTGAATATTAAATACAAAATCCTTTCTTTGTTAACCTTGCAGAGAGATAAATTTCAAGTCTAGCATTTGCACGTAAATTTGTACCATTTGTAGATTTTCGTATAAATATAATACAAAAATCATTTTAATTCAAATAAAACTGATCCACATTTTATATTATTCAGCAGGGACGACTGCCTTGGCTACGGGGAAGAATGTTACATGATTTCCGGACCGAACTGCTGTGGATTTTCAAATTGGTGCAATTACCATGATGAATACATCCCAGGCGACGCTAACAACCCTCCAAGGTATGTAAACAGATGCCGGGCTGGTAGTTTGACCGTATGGGTTGAAGAAACCTATAACAACACTATTGGCAGAAGATAGTTTGATACCATCGATTAAGAACACTTGGAACGAACGTTTCGACAAACCATGAATTACAAAGAAATTTCACTTTGTTTTCTATTTTTGTGATTAAAAAGATTTAATTTAGTGAGATCTCCTGTCTTTTATTATCAATATGTAAGCTGCTAGAAAATTTCATCATCAAAATTCCACCTTATTTTGGATGGGAACGATAATGTAATAAGAAACAGAAGTAGAAATCTTGCTATTCATTCATTATTGAATTTCAGAAAATTATTTGCTACGTCAGACTTTATTCAGAGATATTTATTCTCCAATGCTGGTGACACTACGTACTTTTACAATATTTAAGAAAAAGAGTCTAAATATCATAGATTGGCAATAAAGTGTTCACCCGTTTGTTTGCATTCAACGCTTTGCTTGCACTGAATACTTAGGTTAAAAAACGATCTTTTTGTAACTGGACCCAACTGTAATTCGTACAGCCAGAGAATTGGATAATAAAATAACACATAAACAGCATACAAATATTTTGAAGAGGGTAAAATATAAATTAAATAGTATGTTTGTATATTTTTAGCCCAAAGAGACAGTTTGCCTACAAGGGCTATTAATTTCGTTTCGGCATTAGAGCCATCAAAATTTGAATAACGTACTTCTCCACCTGAATATGAGCATCTGAAAGACCAAATTTGGAATTTGATTTATTACTTATTTTATATTTTGTAAAATATTTATGAGTTTTTGATTAAGAAACTCAACGATTTTAAAGCAAGCAATGGCAACACCGTACGAAAAAAAAAACATTTTTATCTCTAGCGCATGAGACTGTGTATCGGACATTCTAAAGATATGCGCTTTTATATGTTTTCTGATATCGCTGTTGAATTGAATTTTAAGGTTTAAATGCGAAGAACATGATATTTAATAAATAAAGGTAATACACAAAAAGTTAAAAAATTGCCCCTTTGGGCGTAATATAAAATCTGAAATGTTTCAGATTTAAAAAAATTTTTTTTTACTTTTTTAATTATTAAAAAGAAAATTACTTTTATGCATTGGGAAACAAAATTACACATCTAAACAGGCATTTAATGTAAGAGAATGAGGAAGAAAAAGTGACTATTATTTAATGGAAAGAATCCCACCAATAAATTCTTACTCTAGTTCCCTTACAAATTACCTCTGTTCTAAACAGAATTCTGCCATTTGTTGGTTTAAAGAAGTATAGATTATTTCAACTACTTTTTATCTCTCACAAAACTGAGTCACTGGATTTTATAATGTTGCTTTATTTCTTTTGCCGCTCAATATGAATAGTACATCTGTGAAGTTTGGGACTGAGTTTATGCATTATAGCAGGTTTATGAAAACTATACTCTTGCCCATTAAGCTTATACAGTCCTTTTAATCCTATACAACATTCGGTTACAAACAAACTTATACGAAATAGAACTGCTTGATTTTGTACCAGTCATCATTTAGAATACAGATGAAGTTTTTGATTATGATTTTCTGATTATAGAGGAATAAAGATGAGTCTTTTCGGAATACAGATAAGTCTTTGGTTATGATTTCAGCTTTAATACTGTGAAAAAAAATGGAGGATTGATATTAGCCTTAAGAGAAGAGAAACTACTCTGTAGGTGCCAAGGCTGCTGAGTAAGAGGGAGTCTGATGACTGTAACATATCTTTTTCTTTGGAAAGTGTTTGACGACTTTGTTAGTCTGGACTATGCATCATCATGCAAGAAAAAACTCTTATTTAATTGAAATATTTCACGATTAACTCGTTGAATACTATTCAAAACACTGAACATTATGTCTTTTTATAGTAAGGACTTTTATAGTGTAACGCATAAACTCAGCATATGTCCCGCAGGATATTTAGTCGTGCCGGAGACATTCTAAAGTAGTTTTACATTAACTACTTTATCATCTCTCCCTCCCGAATAAATCATTCCTATATTTTAAAAAAATCCATATTCGAAACTATAGATTATTGTTTATATAAAAATTTTAGGATCAAAATGTACAATTTGAATTATACAAAGACATCATGAGCTTTTCTGTTCGTAATGAGTAAAGAATAATTGAGGAAATATATTTCTGTTTTCAAGATTTCCATCTAACTTTTGTGAGAAATATCTTTATTGATTTTAAGATTGTTGCGTTACAAGCAGTGACTTCAGGAGATTTTTTGCTACATACGGTTGCAAAAAATGACTGAGATGTGTGGCGAGCAAAGTGAAGGAGGAGAGTGAGCCACGTATACCTCCTGTTTAGAACATCGCGTAAACTGCAGTTCCAATGTGGTGAGAAACTGTAATGAGGAACGTAAAGTTGGACAAAAAGAACCTGTCGAACCTAGAGTCTTCTAGCAGAAATAAAAAGCTCTCAACGTCGTGTAATTTCATTTGTTAGAACTAGCACCTACAAAGAAACACTATGTTGTTGCTCCGTTGACCCGGAGATTTTTTGCATATGTGATCCTGAAAAGTGGGGGCTAGCTGCTAGATCTGCAATGGTAAGTTGTCTTTTCATCTATCTTCATAAATTAGGAAGCTTTGTTAAAAAGAAAGAGAGTATTAAAATCGCAAATAACGTAATGGAGAGATAAATTTAATATACAAACTGAAGACTTAAGAGCATATGAATTACTTTTAAAGAAGTATAGTGTATTTAGTAGTGTTGTAAAAGAAATATTGGATCAGTTGTACACAAAGTATGAGGAAAATGGTATTTAAAAGTACTTTGAGAAACAGTTCAGCGTTCAAGAAACTGTAGATGATGTAATCTTAAAATTAAATAGAAAATATGAGGCATTTAAGTTGGATTTGAAGTCAGAAATAAAGCCTGAAAGAACGTCTTCAAAGAGTCTTTAATTCCTAAACCACAACTTACCGATTCAGTGGAAATTTGCCGGAGTGTATGACTTTTAGTGATCTGTTTAATTCATGCGTGCATAGTAATCCCAAGTTATCAAATGATCAGAAATTAACGAATCTTCTCTAAATGGTGATGCATATCTTATTGTTCAGGCAGTAGCGATAACCTATAACAAATATGTCATAGCGCGGGAATTATTAAAGGATCGTTATTCGAATAAGCGAAAGTTAACGTTTGTACAGATTAAAAGATTATTTTTATTACCTTCAATTCAAAGTAAATCAGCTTCTGCAAATTCTCTGGGAAAGAATACCATCCGCGTTTTAAGTATACACAGCTTTTTGCTAGCTTTTTAAGAATGTACCGCAATCAATAGAAAATTGTATTTGAATGATAATACTTTAACTTCAATACAAATTAATATACAAATACCAAATTCATTATGAACTGTGCATTCGACACGACACCGTTGGCGAGAAGAAATCTAGGATTTCTAGCTATAAAAGAGTTGTAATACCTATGTTGTGTTAGACAAGTTAGAGTGGGAAGTTTTTCTTCTAAACTTAAAAGTATTAAAGTAGAGAAATCATTACCTACAAATTCTCGCATTCTTACTTTGTACCCTTTTCTATGTAATGATGGTGTTTTGAGAGTTAATGAAAGGTTATATAGTACCGACTTAAAATTCTGCTAGAAGCATCCAACTGTTTTATCGAATAAACATGTTCTAACGAAATACATTGCATTGTATTTCCATATGAAATATTTGCACGTTGGAGTTCAGTCATTACTATATAATATTCGGCAAGTATTTTGGCCGTAAAATGGTAAAACAATGCTTAGAAAGGTTGTGTCCGAATGTATTTCTTGTTTCAAAGCCAAACCAATTGGCACAAATCAACTTTCAAGTAACTTACCTCGAGATCGAGTGAATCAAGCTTATGTGTTCAACTGTACAGGGTTTGATTTTTTCGATCCTTTCATTATCAGATACAAACATCAGAGAAAGAAATGTTTATAGTAAAATCTGGGTTTATATTTTCATTTGTTTCCTAACTCGTGCAACACATTTAGAATAAGATGCAGATCTTACATCTCAGTCGTTTATTTCTATGTTATAAAAGTAGTTCAAATTGATTAGTGAGAACTCTAAAACGTTCACTAGAGTTCACAATGAAATAAAGAGGCTTTACTGTGTTATTAAAAACGCAGATAAGATATTAACGGGATATCTAGTTACGGAAGGTATTGAATGGAATTTTAGTCCTTACCGATTCTAACTTTTGGAGGACTGTGGGAAGCGAGGATGGAGGCTTTTAAGTACCATTTAAAGTGTTGTACGGGTAACGCAAAATTAACTTTAGAAGAATTTCTAAGAGTAATCGAAAGAATACTGAACAGCCTCCCTATTTCTCCTGCATGAACAGATCCAGATAATCTCGAAGGGTTAACGTTTCTTGGCAGATCGTTCGGTAACAGACACACCTGAGAAAGATTTTCGTACCTTACCAGGAAACAGACTTTGGAAAAGTGTGACAAATTGACTCAGCTCATTTGGAAAAAGCGGCCACATACTTACTTAAACAGTTTACAACAAACGAGTAAGTGGACGTTCGTTACGAATAATGAGTAAATAGAGAATATAATTAAGGAAGATAATATGACAGTTTGCAGCTAGTTACTCTGGAAAGTGGTAGATGTTTTACAAGGAGGTGATAATAAAATATGAGTCACAAACGTGAAGCCAAAACAAGGCATATTTGAGAAGTGTCTGAAAGATACGCATTTGTCATTTGATGGTAATGTTGGAACATATCAGCTATAACTTTTATCTTAACCTGAAGTTTTAACTGTGCTATAATTTAAGGAACTAATTGACTTTCTGTACTCATTTTAAACCTCGTGAGCTCAAGAGAGTAGCATGTTGCGTCACAAGCAGTGACGTCAGGAGATCTTTTGCTATAGGCGGTTACAAAGAAGCACTAAGGTACGTAGCGGGCAAAACTTACAGTTAAGGCGAAGGGGGAGTTCGTTGGATTACAATTAGTTGAATAATATTCAAACACCGTTTCGTCAGTTTACGCCAATAAATACATATCTACTTATGTGAACTCCTTTGTGATCGAAAGATCGGAATTTTCATTTCATGTAAGTAATGCTCGTGAAAAGGTATGCAATAGTTAATATCAGTATTTTAAGAGGAGCTAATTCTTAACTACGGTAAAATGTACAAATCATTAGGGTCAGCGAGATCGCTGAAAATATATATAGCATTTAAAAGGAAAAAAAAACATTATTTATTTATAAACTAAAATAGGAAATTACAAAAAACTAACTTGGTAATGCTTTTTTTTAGCACCGGAAATGCTAAGTCTCCATCTTTACTTTTTCGTTGATTCATATTAACGTCTTATCGCTTGCGTATCGAATCACTTTTCAAGTAAACGTTTAAGCTGCCACCAAATATTATTGCCAAATATCACTTTTCATAGAAACAAAGAAGCGAATATAAAAAAGTATGGGAACACAAATAAAAGGACGTTACCACTAATTATCATCTCCATGTAGTTTAACGAAATAATACAGTTAATATAAACTAATGCATAGTAAAGTTTAACTCACGGGATCCTAAAGATATACAATATGTAAATATTCGTGATTTTGCTGTTGATTGTTATGTGGCGTATCTGCAAAGAAAGTGATTGTAAAACACAGTTAAAAAGACCAAACAAAATAGTCGTGTTACTCATCTTTTTAAGAAAACAAAACATTGATATGATAAATAGACAACATACTGAAAAAAATAATGGCAATTATAATAATGATAATAATAATAATAAAATTAAAGGAAAACAAAAGTCTGAAAGGTTTCAGATTTTAAATTACATACGAAGAGGCGTTTGTTTTTTATAGTTTTGTGTGTTACCTTTACTTACTAAATACCATGTTCTTCGCACTGAAACCATAAAATTCATTTGAAGAGCAATATCGGAAAATAATTTTAAATTGAACATATCTTTAGAATTTTGAATACACAGTCTCGCGCGCTGGAGATAAAAATGTTTTTATCCGTACAACATTGCCATTGCTGGCATTGAAATCTTTGAGTTTGTTAATCATGTTTTATAAAATATGAAATCGATAATAAAGCAAATTCCAAATTTCAAATTTAGGCTTCCAGATGCCCATATTCTTAGTAGGATTACGTCAATTCAAAATTGGATGGCTCTAGATATCATTGTTTTATGATAATGCGAGAAACATACATACATTTATGCCGAATCTTCAGTATTTAACTTCTTCAAATATATATATTTGAATATTTAATTATATATTTGTTGGCATATTCGATAATATTTGTTGGCAACAATTTGGAAAGTGAAACGGACATTCAGAGTAATTCGACGCAAAATCACAAAACGAAAACAGTAGTCTCTCAGGGACAAATCCGCTTTAGACTAATAATAAAAATAATAATAAAATTAAAGTAAAACATAAATCTGAAAGGTTTCAGATTTTTAATTACGTCCAAAGGTAAAAGGTCCAATTAATATTTCCGATACAGTGTCTTGTGCGCTGGAGATGAAAATGTTTTTTTTCGTACAGTATTGCCATTGCTCGCTTTAAAATCGTTTAGTTTGTTAATCAAAAATTCGTTGAAATGTTACAAAATATAAAATCGATAATAAAACAGATTTCAAATTCCAAATTAAGGCTTCCACATGTCCATATTCTATGGAAGATTACGTTATTTAAATTTTGATGGCTCTAGGTACCTTCGTCTTATCACAGTGCGACAAACACACATACATTCATGCAGATTCTTCATTATTTAATTTCTTTAAACATAGTACAGGGCTCTAATATTTGGTGGCAACAATTTGAAAGGTGTATCGTCGTTTATAGTTTTCAACGCAAAATGCCAAAACGAAGTTAATAGTCCTTCAGTTCAAATTTCTCCTTTGAACTAAAAAAAAAGAAAACATACGACAACACTTAACATGCTAGCTTGAATTTCAAAAGTATGCTTCTTTTTAAACATTTGTGATTTACCTCCGGAATTTTAAGTGCGAAGAAAGTGATATTTAATAATAAAGTAAAAAGGAAAAGAATTTGGGAAAATATAAATTATTTTTTTCAACAAAAATACTGTTCCAAGCCTCTTAAGCAAGCGATCTTGTAAAATCGTCGCGCAAATATGTCTCAAGGATTGAATCTTTTATTACCATGCGTTGATATAATGCTATGGGTTTTTGATATAGAGCAACCACGCAATGAGTTATACCACAATGGATGTATGTAATTAAAAAGAACTTATTATAATAACTGCATTTAAGTCTTTTCCTTATTAAATCATTTCATTATATAAACCACTAAAAAGCCCTCGATTCTGCAACGAATGGAATAAGAAAACGCAACAGGAATGTAAGGATTAAAACGTAGAGATTAAATAAATGATGAAAAATAAATAAGGGGTAATTAAATAATAAACAAACATTAATTAAAAAAATAAAGATTAAACGAAGTTGAATCAAATCAAATGTAACTCAAACTTTGTGCAAATATAAGCAGTCATCCTAATGAAACTAACTAGTTCGTGAAATTAATCCAAAACGTCACTGTGGACAAATGGTGCTGCATTCACGCAATAGTTGCTGTCATCAAAGTTTTGCGTTAAATCCGAAACTTCTATAGCGATCTTCATTATTTTTCCAAGCGGTGATTTAAAGGTCCTTAATGGTTTCGTCAGGTCAGTGACATTGCAAATTAGATTTACTGTGATTTACTGATTTTGGAGTCTAGAAAAAGCGCCAAATATTACTTTTTAAAGAAATAATGTAGCAAACATAAGAAGAAAAAGTATGGAAAAACAAATAAAAGGATGTTACTACTAAATGTTATCTATGTGTATTGTTTTTAATGAAGTAATGTAGCGAATATTAAAAAAAATTGTCTACCAAGTTTAACTTTCGAGATCATAAAGATATGCTGTACGTAAGTATTCGTGATTTTTCTCTTGATTTTTAGGTGACGTACTTACGAAGAAACTGGTGTTTAATATTAAAAAACATTTAAAAGGCAAAAAAAAACTGTAGGTAGGTTATCTTGTTAAGATAACTAAGCATTGATATAATAAATTGAGAAAAGACTGAAAACATATAAAAATGTATGACAACACTTAACACACTATCGGAAAGTCTAAAAGTACACTTTTTAAAATTTTTTATGATTTTACTGCTGAATTTTATGCGCGAAGAAAGCGATGTATAAGAATAAAGTTAAAAAGAGAAAAAAAGTTGTCTTTATCATAAGCGACTCCAAAAGCAGATTGATACATTGCGACCTCTGAGGGGCTCGAAATTTTAAAAAAGTGTGAAACTATTTGGTGCAACATTAAAATCTGAATTTTCTTCTTCTCCTCTCTTTTTTTCATCGTACTACCATGTGCGGAATATACTTTGATTTTACATAGACTAACAAAATTTAATGGGATTAGAAGTCCTTTATTTTAACCGTGTGATAAATACATTTAACCAGAAATAGTTATAAATTTTAAAATCTAGATGCATTCAATATCCACAAGATATTTATACATTCTTTTATTCACACACAAAAACAATTTGAAAGGTTTCACACTTTAACTGTCACCCAAAAGCTTTGCAAAGTTTTTTTGCGCTCTCGCTGAGATCGAAGTGTACCAGTCTCTTCTTCCACTCAGTCCCGCTAATTTTCTCTTTTTGTCTTTTTAGGTTTATAATTAAACATTGTTTTTTTTCACCTAGACGCCACATATAGTTCAATAAGAAAACCACAAAATTTTTAAATGCTACATAACAGCATATGCTTAGGATTCTAGATAGAGCGTTAGGTGCTGACATAGATTTTTGTATGTTTTTCAGCCTTTTCTCTGTTCATCTTCTCAGTATGCAATTTTCTTAGTGAGATTGCTAACAAACTCTTTTCTCCCCTTTTTATTTTTACCTTTTTGTGTGTTAACTTCCTTTATTAAATATAACTTTCTAAGAACTTACGCCACACAAATTCATTAGCAAAATCGAAAAATATTTAAAAATAGAGTATCTTTAGAATTCCCGATAGAATGTTAGACGTTGCCTACATATTTTTATATTCGCTATATTATTTCTTTAAAAACTAGTCGCTCAAAGTAGAAAAAATGTTCTTAAGAACAGTTATTCCTTTAAATTGATTAACTTAGTACTCAGTATCCCTCCAGATTATATTCGAAAATATCTTAGGCTTTACTGAATGCCTACATGCTGGCCCTTGGAATATAAAAGTATTTTATTTGCGCCTGCAGCAACACACTGATTTCGTAGATCCGAGTTTGTTATTGAAATTTAATGATGAATATCTTAAATGTTTCCGAACGACAACAGTTTCGCGCACTGCATGTAAAAATGTTTTATTTCGAACAGAGGTGCTACTGCTCGCTTTCAGATCGTTGAATGTGTTAAACAAAGATTCATTAAAGCTTTATAAAAGATGAAAAATCCCATTTCGAAACTAAGAGCCCCTTTTAGGCTAATAATGTGTGAATCTCTACATTTGACGCCCTGAAAGAAGTTGGTGGAACACTGGCACGTGCTCCTCCACTTGAATATGGGTATCTGGAAGTCCAAATTTGGAATTTGTTTTATTATCTATTTCATATTTTAAACACTTTAACGAAGTTTTGATTAACAAACTCAACGATTTCAAGTCCAAGTTGACTGTGTAGACTATAATATACCTTCATGGCAACCTCTTTCTCATTCGAAATAACTTTTGATTGTACCTTTGAAGACATTTATATATTAAATCGTCAAATGTTTTTGCAGGTGCTAAATTTTCTCCTCTATTCCTGTATGCCAAACCTTTTGTTTCTTTTGTTCTCTAACGCTTTCGTAAATTTTGGTCCTAGTTCTCCAGATTACAGTTTTTTTTTTACTTCAAATCAATGTGAGTGTTGTAATATTTTTACTGCTACAATCAGAAGAATCCGAAGAAAAGCATAACTATTTTCTTGAGACAGGCTTTCTGTTAAAAGATTGTATAGACGAGTCCTCAGATGATTCATAATTTAACGCCACATACAATTCTAGAGCATAATTATAAAAATTTTAAAAGCAACGTAGCAGTATACGTTTACGATTCCCGATACAGCGCGAAGTGTTTCCATACATATTTCTGTTTCTTTTAGTCTTTTCTCAGTTTATCATATTAATGAAGAATTTCCTCAATAAGATGGCTTTGCAAAACGGTTTTAGCCCAGGAGGACTATGAGTCTCGAAACGGCATTTTGCGTCATTTCAGTAAAGACGCCGAATCACTTTCTAAATTGTTACCACCAAATATTATCGCACTGTACTATATTTAAAGAAATTAAATAACGAAGAATCTGCATAAATGTATGCATGTTTCTCGCACTGCAAAAAACCAACTGTGACTAGAGCCATCAAATTTTGAGCAACGTAATCCTCTACCCGAACATGGGCAACTGGAAGCCCGAATTTTGAACTTTGAATTTGCTTTATTATCTATTTCACATTTTGTAAACTTTTAACGAATTTTTGATTAACAAACTCAACGATTTCAAAGCGAGCATATAGCAATACTGTATGAAAAAAAAAACATTTTATGTCCAGGACGCGAGACTGTCTATCGGAATTCTTAAGAAATGATGTTTTTAAATGTTTTGTAATATTACTGTTGAGTTGAACTTTATGTGGTTTAAGTGCGAAGGGTATGATACTTAATAAATAAAGGTAAACATAAAACGTTAAAAGAAAGCCCGTTTGGGAGTAATATAAAATTTGAAAGGGTTTTTTTTTTTCTTTTTATTATTAACGTTTTTCAGTGTTCACTTGTGCATTACGTGCGACCAAAATTTTGATGAACGGAAGAGAATTGGATGTCTCAAGTTCAAAACTAAACTGAATAGCAGGATGACTGGAATTGATTATTGAATGAACTTTATTTAAATCATCTTTACAGGGTAAGAGTATCGTCTACGTATAGGACGGACATATCGGAAAGTTTCGAATAATTTTGATTCATAATAATGCATATAGATATCAGCAAGCATGAGACTAAGAGGGCTGCCCATGTCTAATCCCACAGTTTGCTTCTTGTAATACTTATTTTGGAAACCACTATGGGTTTGTTTCAAACAGAATTGAGTAAGGGAAATTAGCTCATCAATTTCGATGCAGGAAAAATGAGATTCACGAAGTCTAGTTTCTAGAACTCTTAATGCACTTTCCACTGGAACATTCAGTAATTTGTTTGCATCAAAAGAAACCATGAGTAGATTCCTAAGAGAAAAGCATTTAATGTTTTTTATAAACTCTGTGGGGTTTTACTTATTTAATTCCAAATTTCAGACTTAGAACCCCATGAGCAATAACAAGCGTATAATCGCTTAAGTGTGTGAATAAACACGTAATACGTAAGAAGGGTTAACTATCCTTTATTTTTCAGTATAAATAAAATCAGCTCCTACTTGGAGTATACACAAAGCCTCTACTTGGGCTTGAACTTAAATAACTCTGAATTTAAACTAAATTAAACTTATCTAAAGCTATCTGAAAGGTATGGACGAAGCTATCAGAAATCTAAGTAGTTGGCCCCTAAATATTAATTTAGTCGGCGAAGCCAAGCAAGGGACTAAAGTATGGCCGAGCCTGATAGCTAAGAGAGAACGTAGCCAAAAGGCAAGCGCGCGCTAGTCAGGAAACTCCGACTCTCTCTGTAAAAGTCTGTGAAAATTCGACTTAAATAATACTCTTACTCATTTGCATTAACTGCGTTTTTGAAATTACATTCTGGAACGAAACTGTAAGCTGAAATTAGAATAAGATAGGAAAGAGACAAGACTTAAATTAACTGTTATTCAACTTAGGATAAACCTTACATCTTCCGCTGCCATAATTTGACTACTCGAAGAATAAGGTCTCAAAATAAGGTCGCGTTAAAATTTTTATTCCTAGGAATAATTCTGCGGGGTTCTTTTGTGTGGTATCGTGTTTTGCTGTTCTCAAGGTAAAGCCAAATTCATTGACACAGTTGTCCCAACGGTCATGATAATTCTAAACATATCCCCGAATAATTTAAACTATATTCTTATTTACACTTTCCGCAAGATTTGATTCCGGTCTATAAGGTACTATTTTTAGATGGCGTATGCCAAGGCCTGTGCATAGGTTTTCAAATAAATTGCTTACGAATTCCCTGCCATTATCTGATATTGCTTCTACTGGGGCCCCATATTTTAAACTATATTTATTTAGAAACGAATCTGCTACTATTTTTGCTGAAGCTCGTTTAAGGGGAATTATTTCCACCCATTTTCAGAAATGATCCACAATGGTTAACAAGTATCTATTTTTATTAATCTTTGTTCTAGGGTACGGACCAAGCAAATCAATGCCAACCAACTCATTTGGAAAAGTGGGTTTTATGCTATTTAAGTACCTGGCCGGGTTGTAATTAACATCGTTAATTAATTGACACAAGTGACATGATCTGACATACGCCGTCACAACTTTGTAAAACTGCGGAAAATACACCGCTTCGCGTAAATTTTGCAGGCTTTTCCTAACACCAAAATGGTCTCCTAATTTTGAATCATGGAGATCCTCTAGAATACTTAAGAGTAGATTCATTGGGACTACAGGCCGCAATTCTTGATTAACGTTTGTTTTTTTCGTGTAAAAGAGCAATTCATCGACAATTTCATTACGGGCCTTCCTATTGTGAATAGTCGTTAAGGCTACATGTTCAAAATTTTCGGGATCTTCCAGATAAGCGTAAATATCTTTAGATTCTAGGTTCGTAGGCGACCAACTGTCGCATCATCTGAATACACAGTTATTGGAGCCCTTCCAAAGTACACACGAAATTATTGCACCGCTAGAAGGACCGCGAGGGTTTCCCGCTCAGTTGCAGTATAATTTCGCTGAGTTTGGTTAAGCGTTTTGCTAAGGAAAGCTATTGGCTTCCTGTTTTGAGAAAGAACTGCGCCAACTGCGTAGTCCGAAGCGTCTGCTGCAATCTCCAAATTTTGATCCCCTTCCGGGAATTTAAGAACACGGGCGTTGATTAAGGTGTGTTTCAATACTTCAAACGCCGTGTTCGCCTCCGTTGTCCATGTGAACCTAGTCTTTTTTCGTTTAAGCATTAACAAGGGTTCAACTTTCTTTGCAAAATCTTTAATGAATACTCTATAATAAGAACACATCCCCAGGAAGGATGCTAATTTCTTAGCCGTATTTGGCTGTGGATGACTTTTGATCGCTACAATTTTAGAGTTATCAGTTTCTACGCCGTTTTTCGAGATTTTATAGGCGAGATATCTCAGTTCTTTCGCGGCAAACTTGCACTTTTTAGGATTAATTTGTAGACCCGCTTCATGTAATAAAGTGAACACTTCCTCCAAATGTTTAATGTGTTCCTCTAAGGTTTCGCTTGTTACAATAATATCATCGAGATAAATGACAGTACGTTTTTCCAAGACTGGCCTTAACACAATATCCATAACTTTTTTAAATGTAGCCGGAGCTCCACTTAAGCCAAACGGCATTCACGCCTGATTTTATGCTAAATGCTCTTTTTTCTACATCCTCGGGTTTTACTGCAATTTGAAAATAGCCTGACGTCAGGTATAAGGTTGTCATATATTTAGTTGAACAAATTTTTCTTATGATTTCATCTATTATCAGGAGGGGATATGTGGGGTATTTCGTTATGCTATTCAACTTCCGATAATCAATGGCGAATTTCCACGCATTCGGATCTGCGGCTGGCAGTCCATTCTTCCTTCTACATAAAACTACAGGGCTGTACTTGTGGCTGGTACTTGGCGCAATTATTTTATCCTCGAGCATTTTCTTAATATGTTGCTCGAGAATATCTTCCTTCACACGGTCATACCTGTATGGCTTAGACAGAACTGGGGGCTCATTCCCAGTATCTATGTTATGGCAAACGATCTGGCAGAAACCAGGTTTGTCATCAAATAAATTAGAAAATGTTCTTATCAGATCCTGGATTTTTGCCTTTTCTCCTTCTTCAGGGTGACTTAGATTCACTTCCGGGACTGCAACGTTTTCTTCTTGAATTTTATCCATCTTGACCTGCAACGTGAAGTCTTTAAAATTAATATTTCCGCTAACTGCGCGGAAGAAATCAACCCCCAGTATGACTGCGGTTAATAGATTTTTAACTACGAGAAAATTTATTTTTTATTCTTCACTCTTTATTTGGACATGCAGCCCCACTTTTCCCACGCAAGTGCACTGATTGCCTTGGGCAGCAATCACACGGTTCCCTGTTTTGAACAGTCTATATCGACGAAAATGTTTTTTAAAAAAATTCTGCGACAGGAAGCTGCATTGAGCCCCTGTATCTAGTAAGGCTGTCGTTGGGATGTCGTTTAGTAATATTTGTATTTCGGGCACTGCCAAATTTTGTACGACCACCATATTCAGCTTCCTTACCGTTCCCTCTTGTCGGTAGGAATTCTGCTGAACTTGAGGTTTCGTTTAATTGTGAAACCTTGAATACTGCATAGAATTCCCCGCCGGCGCGTTTTCCGCCGTTCGCGTGCTCTGAAATTTAACAGCTAATTCAAATACATTTTGCAGCCTTTGCGAGTTTCTCACTTCCAGAAATTCCTCTATTGACGGAAGCAACCTCGGCAGAATTATTTCGATGATTTCATTATCGGGCCTTTTCCCATATAATAATTTGACGATATGAATTTTCCTTAAGATAAAATCCGTTAAACCGTCCCCATTACTTTGGTATTTACTATACAACTCTCATTCGAGTTTCGCGCGGTCCTTGATGACGGGAAACGCTTTCAATAGCGAATTTTTAAAATTCTCCCAAGTATAAGTTTCTGATCCTGTATCCCCTAACAAATTTTACCAATATTCTTGTACCAGCTGAGGGCTTGACCTTTTAAATTTGTCGTCGCGATAATTATTCTCTGAGGCTGGTTTACAGGATATAACGTAAAATGTAGATCCAGCTGCTCCAGGAAGGTCATTGAGGATCCTTGGCCGTCGAATGTTGCTGCTGCCTTCATCGCCGCTCTCATAGTTTCTAAGATGAATCCAAATCCCTCCATCGGGTTGGGTTGTGCTTGAGAGAACTGAAAGGTTGGAGGGGTCAACGAGAATTCTTCCGTACCCAACGGCATAGTTCGTTAAGAACAAATTCGGGCGCTAAATGTACGGTTTAACTCTTTAAATCTTAAGTTTTTACTTAGAACCCCACGAACAAGCGAATAATCGCTTAAGTGTGAACAGAACAAGTGAGACTTGAGAAGGGTGTCAAACCCTTTATTATCCAGTATATTTACACCAGTTCCGGCTTGGAACTTTACAATAAAGCCACCACTCGGGCTTGAACTTAAATACTAATAACTTAAACTAAAATTAACTTCTAAACTAACTTCTAACTAAAGTTCTTAAATAATATAGCCGAAGCTATTAGAATCTAACTAGTTGGCCCCTAAGTATTAATTGAATCGGCGAAGCCTGGCAAGGGCCTAGATATGGCCGAGCGTAGTAACAGCTAAGAGAGATGTGGCCAGAAGGCAAACGCGCGCTAGTCAGGAAATCAGACTCTCTCTCCCTTGAAATCGGTTAAGTCAAAACTTAAATAGTACTCATCCTCATTTGTATTCTCTGCGTTTCTGAATTCACATTCTGGCAGGAAATTGTAAGCTGAAATTAGAATATGATGGGAAAGGTACAAAAATTAAAATAACTGTTAGAAAACGCATCATAAACCTTACAGCCTTCTTTCAGAAACTTTTGTTTTGTGGTACTACGAAACGTATTTGAGTTGTATCTTTTAGGAGATCCTCTAGAATACTTTAGAGTAGATTCATTGGCACTACAGGCCGCAATTCTTGATTAACGTTTGTTTTTTTGTGTAAAAGAGCAATTTATCGATAATTACATTATGGGCCGTCCTATTGTGAATAGTCGTTAAGGCCACATGTTCCAAATTTTCGGGATCTTCCAGATAAGCGTAAATATTTTTAGATTCTGGGTCCGTAGGCGACCAACTGTCGCATGATCTGAATACGCAGTTAATGGAGCCCTTCCAAAGTACACACGAAATTATTGCACCGCTAGAAGGACCGCGAGGGTTTCCCGCTCAGTTGTAGTATAATTTCGCTGAGTTTGGTTAAGCGTTTTGCTAAGGAAAGCTATTGGCTTCCTGTTTTGAGAAAGAACTACGCCAACTGCGTAGTCTGAAGCGCCTGCTGCAATCTCCAAATTTTCATCCCCTTCCGGGAATTTAAGAACAGGGGCGTTGATTAAGGCGTGTTTCAATACTTCAAACACCGTGTTCGCCTCCGTTGTCCATGTGAACCTAGTTTTTTTTCGTTTAAGCATTAACAAGGGTTCAACTTTCTTTCCAAAATCTTTAATGAATACTCTATAATAAGAACACATCCCCAGGAAGGATGCTAATTTCTTAGCCGTATTTGGCTGTGGATGACTTTTGATCGCTATAAATTTAGAGTTATCAGTTTCTACGCCGTTTTTCGAGATTTTATAGCCGAGATACCTCAGTTCTTTTGCGGCAAACTTGCACTTTTTAGGATTAACTTGTAGACCCGCTTCATGTAATAAAGTGAACACTTCCTCCAAATGTTTAATGTGTTCCTCTAAGGTTTCGCTTGTTACAATAATATCATCGAGATAAATGACAGTACTTTTTCCCAAGACTGGCCTTAACACAATATCCATAACGTTTTTAAATGTAGCCGGAGCTCCATTTAAGCCAAACGGCATTGTCAAAAAGGCATACACGCCTGGTTTTGTGATAAATGCTGTTTTTTCTACATCCTCGGGTTTTACTGCAATTTGAAAATAGCCTGACTTCAGGTCTAAGGTTGTCATATATTTAGTTGAACGAATTTTTCTTATGATTTCATCTATTATCGGGAGGGGATATGTGGGGTATTTCTTTATGCTATTTAATTTTCTGTAATCAACTGCGAATCTGCGTTCGGATCTGCGGAAGGCAGTCCATTCTTCTTTCTGCATAAATCTACAGGACTAAGACAGGGTTTGGTACTCGGCGTAATTATCTTATCCTCGAGCATTTTCATAATGTGTTGCTTGAGAATGTCTTCCTTCACAGGGCCATACCAATACGGCTTAGACCGAACTGGGGGCTCATTACTAGTCTCAATAGCGTGAGATACAATATGGCAGAAGCGATGCTAAATAATTTAGCAAACGTTCTTACCAATTTTTTAATTTTTTCTTTTTCTCCTTCTTCGAGGTGATTCAGGTCATGTTACGGCATTGCGACTTGTTCAACTTCCGCTTTATCCATCTTGACTTGGACGCCTATTCTTCGATCACTGAATCCGTCTCCTACTTGAGCGAACAATATTGACTCAAAAAACCGCTATGGACAGCCGTCTTCAACTTATCGGAGAAAGCCATTCTGTGGTCCTCAGTTGATGGGCGGGTGAGTCCATTTGACTTTCTTGAAAGGGGACAAAGAGCTGTAGACCAATCACAGTACAGACGAGTAACGAAATTTAACGCGCGTGATGGCTGAAGCTCTAGGAATATTGTTCCATTATTTCACTAACTCACACGCTGCATTTGTAATTCGTAAAAATGGCCCAAAATAGTATTATGACCAAAGCTCAGCAGAATATGCTGCCGTGTTGTGTGAAGGAAAATCCTGTTTTTTAAGGGGAAAGTTAACGCTAGGCTATTTAGGGCTAAGAAATAAAGAGAGATATGGAATACTATAAAAGAACGGTAAATAGATACGAGTGAATGAATTAATCTTACTTAAAATCTTTTTAGAAAAAAACAATTTTATTCATTTAAATTTATAATATGATTAATCTGCATTGCAATCTAATTGCAAACAAAGTTTTTTTCCATGCTTATATTTAAGCTGTGTTTTCACGCAACTTATTTTACAGATAATATTTGTCAACTTATTTTACAGTTAGAAAAATATTTCGTTGAGCAAGAAATTAGAAAGTAAATATTTCTTTCTTAATGTCTCTTCCTTTCTTTTATTTTCTCTTTTTATTAAAATTATTTCTTCCAGGAAAAGAAATAGAATTCATTCGTTCGTTACAGTATGGCCGATTGCTGCTGCATTCAGCTACAAAACATGCATTAAATGTTTTATTTTAAATAATTTATCCT
Source organism: Stegodyphus mimosarum (assembly GCA_000611955.2). Classification (NCBI taxonomy): domain Eukaryota; kingdom Metazoa; phylum Arthropoda; class Arachnida; order Araneae; family Eresidae; genus Stegodyphus; species Stegodyphus mimosarum. The sequence continues at coordinate 33,638 of KL815379.1, forward strand.
ATAATTAACATGATAGAAAATAAATTTTTAATATAAAGTATATTAAATTATAATAATCTATTTTGTATGCGTATTTAATTCGCATTGCAATTTCTGTGATACATATATTAGCAATACTTTTTTTTAAATATTACATTGTTATTATTTTAATTTAATAAAAAGGTAGTAATATTATTTTCACAATGAAAGTACTAAAGTAAAAACAATCAATATAGATCTCCTGCAGTTGAAGAAGCCCTTGTCTAACCAGCGTTTTAAAACTTTGACAATTAAATAGAAAATTGTAATAATAATAAATATCTCTTTCACAATAGAAAAATAAGAACACTGCTATAAACAGTTTTTTTTGTTTGTTTGCAAAGAAACAATTTTTTTAATTCTAATAGATTACAAAAGTACTATTTCATGAAGAAACCCTCAGTCTTTATAACATAATACAATAATAATTCTGGTAATAAGCCCACCAGCGGCCGAGGGATAGAGTCGCTGAACGCAGGTAGTTCGGTCCGAGGTTCGGATCCCGCGAACGGGCTGACTGCATCGGCATTTTCGTAGCTTTCTCCATGTGTAACGTGCATGCGAGCCCTCTCTTAGAAACCAGTTTTAAATCGTAATAAAATTACACACACACACACACACACAAAAAAAAAAAAAAACTGAAAGCCTTCAGGTTTGTGTATTACACCCATAAGGACTTTTTTTAATGTTTTTCGTGTTACCTTTATTTATTAAATATCATGTTCTTCGTACTTAAACCATAAAGTTCAATTCAACAGCAATATCATATAATTTAAAAGGAGCATATTTTTAGAATTTCAGATACACAATCTCAAGCGCTAGAGATGAAAATGTTTTTTTCCTCTTTTTCGTACAGTGTTGCCATTGCTTTCTTTGAAATCGTTAAGTTTCTTAATCAAAAACTCACAAATGCTTTACAAAATATGAACTAGATAATAAAACAAATTCTCAGTTCAAATTTGGGCTTCCAGACGCCTATATTCGGGTGGAAGATTATGTTATTCAAAATTTGATGGTTCTGGTACCATTGTTTAATCACAATACGAGAAACATTCATACATTTATGTAAATTCTTCGTTATTTAATTTTTTAGTATGATACAGTGCGATAATATTTGGTGGTAATAATTTAAAAAGTGAAACACCACAAAATGCCAAAAGGCATTTAATAGTTTTCTGAGCTAAGGCACTTTGGACTAAAAATTATTTTTAAAATTAAAAAATAAAAAATAATTAATTTTTTATAATATTTTTAAAAAAATATTATAAAACTTTTTATTTTACAGCAGTGTGAATTGCACGTAATAATGAAGGACATTGCTTATTGTGTTCCCAATATTGTTCGTAAGGAATTCGACTGTTATATTTTAAAATAAACTTAATTCAATTCTTGCTGAATATAAATCGAGTAGACGCTTCTCGGGTGTCTATATTAACTGAAGAAGGATTATGTGCTAGATAAATACTTATTATCTTCTACATTTTTAAACTATATAATTACAATATATATTTTTAAGTTTAGGAAAAGTATAAATAAGCTTTCTTTCAGCAGAAATTACGTTCTTGTTTTCTGTATGTGGCTTGAAATAATTTCTCAGTTCATCTCAAATTAAAATGACTGTAATTTTTGACAATCTGAAATGTGCGATGAAAACATCTTCTGGCAGAGCAAAAGCATCAACATATTTTGCATCAATTCGCCGATTCAGAGATCTACTACCGTATTCTTCGTTTAAATACGAAAACATTAGAGGCGAAAACACATACAAAGTTATTGTCTAGTTAGGACGTCAACTGCACAAGCCTGATTGACGACGGGGCAACACTTTTAACCCGCGCTTCCGCCGACTTCCGTACTCACAGAATATGGGATGTCGATCAGACCTGTTTTTCACTAGCAGTGACATCTGGCGGGCCACAAACTGCTGCCGACTCGTGGCGTCACCATCGAGACAGACGGTGACGCTCGTGGAGGGTAGAATAGGCGTCTTGTAAGGTAGAATCTTTAAAATTAATTTTTAGAGCTAGCTGCGCGTAAGAAATCAACTCCCTATATGACTGCGGTTAATAATTTTTTTACTACGAGAAAATTGATTTTTTGAACCTCATTTTTTATTTGAACATACAACCCCACTTTTCCCAAATAGACACACTGTTTGCCTTGGGCAGCGATCACCCGTTGTCCCGTTGTCTTAAACAGTCTGTAGCAAGGAAAATGCTTTTTAAAAAAATCCTGCGACAGGAATGAGCCCCGGTATCCTGTAAGGTGGTCGTAGGGACGTCGTTTAGTAGCATTTGGATTTCTGGCAAGGCCAAATTTGGTAGGATTACCGTCTTCAGCTTGATTTCTGAGAGAATTGCCTTCTCACACCGTGACTTCACCCTCCCTCTAGTCACCGTGATTAGTTTAACTTCTTCTTTTCAGCCCATTGGACCAACTGCTTTTTATTTCCCCAGAGTTTGGTCTGATCGTTTTTCCTCTTATCCGGCTTTAGTATATTCCCCTCCCTTGTCGATAGGAAATCTGCAGACCTCGAGGTTTCGTCTGGGCGTGAAACCTTGAAGTGGCTATTGCTAAATTAAAGTTAGTTGTTTACTTTCATGTTTTTCACGTATAATATCTAATACGTATGTATATCTACATATACTATATGAGAATCTGCGAGAATTCTCTTACAAAATTTGGCAGAATTTTAAAATTTCATGAAGTTCCCAAAACAGCGCTTTATCAAAAATGTACGTAAGCTGATATATTTTAAGTTTCCCATTTACAAGTAATTTAGTTGTTAACTTATTTTAACAATAGCCGCTACGGGGCCAGCCTTCGTCTGGCTTTTAAATGTATCGGAAAATGCCTAAAGGGAACACCAAACATTAAATTTAAAAACTGTGCAGAATTTTACTTTGCAGAACAACTTTATCAAAAAAAATTTTTTTTCAATAAAAATATATTACATATTAAAAAAATTGCAATGAAATAAGAATAGCCCTGAATACAAATATTAACTATCCTAATAAATAAATTAGCCAACTTCCCGTTGCCGTCACTCGACAAACGTCCAGTATCCAAGAAAAACATTAAATTTGAAAATTGCACAGAATTATCGCCCTCATTTTTCCGAGTGCCAACAGTGCTGATAGCAGCAACAATGGCAACAGTCATATATCAGAAATAATGATGTGGTGTAAAGAAAAATCTGCCTTGCTTTTATCTCTGCTTCGAATTTGCATTAGAGAGATTATCGATTTGATGCGATTTCATCAAAAAACCTAAAATAAAAAACTCATTCAAATTATGAAAAAACTCGCATCCAGGTGCACTGGCTTTTTCTAGACACACCCTATTTATCAAAGTTCGTAGCCCAAATCAAATTTATCAAATTTGTATTAGCAGGACAAACTCTTCCTTTTACATATATAGATTATATGATTTTAAACTATGAAACGTTGCTTCAGTTTTCTCTGCATTGATTTATTTTCAATTAAAATAATTTCAATTAAATAATTCAATAATACAATAATACCACAAGCAATTTTAATTACTTCTGACTTCACTTGAATTCCAGTTGAGTTCAAGTGAGTAATCCATGTCCATAGCCTCAAGTACGTTTATCTCCCTTTCAACATTTTCCTGCAGAAGTATTTTGAAAGGCCGTTTGAAGTAATCTCTTCCTAGAGAGCGTCTTTAACGTACTAGTTGTGCCTAGATCTAAAGAATGCACATGAAAACGTTAGTTAAAAAAATAGTTTTACTGTTTTCAAGCAATCAGTAAATTGCGGAGAACGGCACACAGAAACATGAAAAAATAAGAATATGCAATTTAGTTTTTTTTAATCTTTTCCTCATTTTTTAAACTAATTTATAAAAATATCCATAGTTGAACATGGACTTTTATTCGCTTTATATCACAATTGCAGAGTTAAACATGTTTCAAACATCTTAATTCCTATGAATTTCTCATAACTGGAAGTATCAGAAATTCTGTCCCATTAAAAAACTTTTGTATTGAAATTTTGCAGCGAAAGAATTGATCAAATACCCTTCAGATTCAGCTAAGATATATTTGGATTCTTCTCTGATGTATGAAGGGGGATACTGTAGCACAATTTAAATTTATGCAGCCAACGGTGTTGATCGTTTAGTTAGACTGTCATTTCTTTCGTAATCGCAATCAGTATAGAAGTATTGACTAAAACACTTAGTACACAGCTCTAAATTAAAATCTTCACTAAAATATCTTCAACTTGAAAGGTTTGCCGTCTTTGACAATTAAAAAAAGAAAAGTTTCTTTGAAGCTTCTAAGCGAGATGCCCTTTTTGGTGCTGACGCAGGAATACCTAGCTTTTTCCGTCAATTTCGCTTTTATTCGTTCTCGTGAAATGATGTTCCTGTTTCAATAAGAACGTTTTCCGTTTTTTAAACATTTTAGCAGCAGGTTAGGTTTAAAGAACTCCAACTAGAAAAAAGTGTCAATTTAAAACGCAATTTCAAAATGAATACAGAAATGAAACATTTCCCAAGAATAAATCTGATGACCTAGAAGATTACTTTCTTTACTTTTCGACTCAAGTGACCTCTATTAAGCGATATACCAAGAGGATGGCTGAAGAACGGTCTGCCCCTGAAGACATATTTTCGAAAAAGCCTTTTTGATGTGAAACAGAATTATATAAGGGACTCATGAGACTAGAAAAAATGATTAGAATGTTATGAATTTACAATGTCAGAATGGTCATGTGCATGAGGCAAGGACTGGTCCGAAAAGAACTTAAATTTTCCACATAAGGGTTAGAAACGGAGAATTCGCTTCAAGTCAAGCATGGGTTTGTGCAACGTAATACAAGCTGCGTTACATATAGGCTATAGCATAAAAATTTCTTGCAGCAAGTTCGTTCTTTCGAGTTTGACTCCAAGCAAAACTACGAACATTCAGTTATGTTATACATTCGACCTCTATGGTAGTGAAAATTCACGACATGCTTAAATTAAGATATGAAAGTGTGTCTACAACGAACAAAGAATTTAAAGAAATCACAACAAAATTTCAACAACTTCTTGCTATGCTTTTCCTTCTCCCTCCGAAAATGTTAATTAAATAGTGATCATGGTGACTGATTGGTGGTATGTTCAATAATTAAAAGTTATTAAATAGATTACCTTGAATTTTCATCTACTTATAGCTACATGGAAAATGCTTGAATTTCGCACAATAAAAAGAATCAAATTTAAATAAGATTTTTACTTTATGAGCTATCAGAATTGTTTACATGTTATCATCCTTTTTAGCATTAAATACTGGTCGTTTGGTTTTGTTTATCTGTTGCCCCAAACACAAGATAAAATTAAAAATACATTAGGAGTCAAATATCTGGCGCGAGGGTAGCGCCATCTATAGAGAAGGATAAAAAATTCGATAAACATTTTTAAAATTTAAATCTCCCTCCCACCTTAACACTCAAGTTCAGAATGACTACTTAGGAAGAGGACAGCATTTGGAAATTGGACGTCGATAAAGTCCAGTTGACGTTTTACTTCAACAACTCGAACGACTCAGTTTTTTCTAGGAAAAACTTCTGTGATTCTTCCAAAATTCCACTTGAAAGGAGGAAGAGACGATTAAAAAATCCCTTTGTGATACACCAAGTCATTCACTTGAATATTGTTTTGCACGCAAAGTCCACTTTTCTCGTAGTTGTAGTTGATTCAGAAATAGTTATCTTATACACTCGACCACTATGGTAGTGAAAACTCATGACATGCTAAATTATGGTATGAAATTGTGTCTACAATGGACAGAGAGTTTAAAGAAATCACAACGAAATTTCAATAGCTTCTTGCTATGCTTTTCTTCTTGCTACAAACTACACAAAGTCATTCACTTGAATATCGTTTGCCCGCAAAGTCCATTTTTCTCGTAGTTTTAGCTGATTCAAATATTCCTTCTGCCATCTTGACCAAACTGATTACAAAGCTGTTGAATGAGATGCCATCTTGTCTTTAAGCAAAGAGGCTTTGTTGAAGCTCTCTCAGGAAAGGAAGTTACAGTAGCACCTATTAAAAATGTCCTGGAGTAAGCGGTTCTAAATCCTGAGGATTTGAAGAAAGAGGAGTCAGTGGCCTGGAATTTAGGCATGCTTCAGACGCATCGCAAAAGCCAATTAACTGAATATTTTTAATAGAACTTTTTTTATAATCACGAACCGTGAAATCTTGATTTCAGCTAAATGTTTCAGCTAATGTATTTATTTGACTTTCTTCACTATGCCAAACGTCCGTTCGGCTTCTTAGTTCTGGGGGTAAACATTCAATGACTGATGGTTCATTAGATACCTATTTTCTTATTGGAAAACCGCCTTTCTTCTTTAATTTGATAATTTTTGAGATTAACTGTTTTGCTTCCTCATTATTCTTCGCTCCTGTGAGAACATCATCTACGTAGGTATCTTCCAGTATGACTGCCGAAACTTCTAGAAAACTCGTTTGTTTTTCTATGGCAAGTTGTTTTAATGTCCGAATAGCCAAACATGAAGCACAAGAAGGGCCACACACGTAACTGTCAGAAGTTGGAATTCTTTAAGCGGTTCTTCAGGATTTTGTCTCCAAAAGAGTCTCTAGAAATCAACATCATTTTTATTGACTAGGATTTGTAGGAACATTTTTCTCAATATCTGCAGTGAGTGCGATACAATGAGTTCTATATTTTAATAGGATGACAAACAACTGATTTTGAAGTTTTGGACAAGTATAGAGAACATCATTTAAAGAAACTCTTGAATTAGACTTTGCAGAACCGTCGAATACAACCCGTATTTTGGTAGTTTCACTTTGATCTTTAGTAACTCCAAATTGAGGTAAATAGAAAAACTCTGATGATGATTTTGAAATATCGACATTTGGAACAATCTGCATATAATTTATAGTTTGATATTCCCGCATGAAATGTTTATATTGAGTTTAGTTTTAAGCTGTGGATTCTGTTGAATTTTTCTTTCCAAGGAAAAGAATCGCTTCTTAGCTTGATTTCTTGGATTACGAAATAGAGTTTTGTTCTTAAATGGGAAACTCACAACAAACCTAGCATCAGAATTTCGACTAGCGTGATTTAAATAAAGTGCCTCGACATCTTGCCTTTCATCATTCAGTGTACTCACATCTGGAACCGATTCGACTTCCCCGAATTTTCTCATTAAATTTTTGATGTCTACTAAAGCATGACAATTGATTAAAGAATTCTGAATTCAATTTGAAACGGAACCCTTCCTGAAATGAGCCAACCCAATTTTGAATTTAGAGCAGATGGTTGGTTTTGATTTCCCACTATCTTTCCAGTTTGAATTAAATCTAGGAATGTATCTGCACCAGAACGATATTTCGTCTACTTATGTGAAAAGAAGGGTCTGCTAATTGTAATCCTATCAGATGAGGCCAACTGAATTCTGACAGATCAAAGTTGGTAAATTTAACGTCAGCTTTTTGGCTACTAAAACCTTAACAGAAAAATTCTCGTTATTAAAACGCCGAGTAAAATTTAAATTAGCTAATTTCGTAATATATGCGGCAACTGTATCATCAAGTCTAGGAGAGTGTGTTCAGACTTTTGAAATGAACGTTTTAGTCGATTACAACACGATTTAGGGATTAAAGATGTTTGAGAACCATTATAAGTTAAAGCACGGCATTCGAGAAACTGTCCTTGATTATTTTTTACTCTTATTACAGCTGGGGCAAGTAAAATTAAATTAAATTTTTTTTACATTCCCTGTGAAGCAAAACTGCTGCTGTTCTGAGGTACTATCCGAAGGTTGATACAAAGGCTGATTTTGAGATCGATTTTTTGGAGTAGATTGTACTTGACTTTCAGCTGAATGTTTTTTATCAGTTCGAAAAGTGTGAAGAATTGTGTGATGTTTCTGTTTACATGCCCTGCAAGATGTAGTGAATCGGCATGAGAATACACCATGATGTGGTCTCAGACAGTTAAAACAAAGGTTTGCTTTTCGTATGAAGTTACAACGCTCAACAATGTTCATTTTAAGAAATTTCTCACACTTATGTGAAAGATGTGGTAATTGGCAAAGTACACCAGAATCCTGATATGACTTGACCATTTGTTTTAAGAACAAACGTTTTGTTAATGGATTTGACTGATTTATGTTGAATATTATAATTTCCCTTTACTCTCCGAGGGTTTCTAGCTCGTTTTTTCAAAAACGAAAAAATTAATGATTAATGAAAACCACGAGTTTAGACCGGTTATCCCAGCTAGCATTAGACTGAATGTATTAGAGGAATTGCACGATTCCGCCATTTCTGGCCATTTGGGCATACGAAAAACTGTCCAAAGAGTTCGCGAGGCAGTTTTCTTTCCCGAACTGCAAACGTTTACTAGGGCTTATGTCCAATCCTACCCAACATGCCAATTTAATAATTATATTAATTTCCGCCCGGCCGGGTTCTTAAATAGTGTTAAATCAGAGTTCCCAAAAGGCATTTATTTATTGGAACTTTATCCCAGAAGTAAAGTTAACAAAAGCCGATATCGTTTAGTTATAGTGGACCATTTTAGTAAATAGCTAGAGTTGATTCCGTTAAAACGTGCGGCTGCAAAAATTGTAGTAGATTCAATTCTAAATAAGTATATTTTAAAATACGGGGCGCTCCTAAAAGTTATTTCTGACAATGGTCCCCAATTTGTTAATAATATTTTTGAAGGAATGTGTGCAAAACTGGGCATACGTCACCTAAAGATGGTCGCGTATCGTCCGCAGTCAAACATAACGGAACGGGTTAATAGAAACGTAGTTAAAATTATTCGAAGTTATATTAAGAATTATCACTCTACCTGGGATAGCCATATAAATGAATTTGCATTTGCTCTTAGAACGGCGAAACACGGTACAACACAAAAATCACCCGCTGAACTGTTTCTTGGAAGAAAGCTTTTAACACCCTTAGACAAACTTTTCTTTGTCCAGGATAGGACAGAAGAATTTAAAATGAAGGACATTCAAAACTTGATACGGGAAGCGAAAGGAAATTCGGAAATAGCCCAGAGGAAACAATAGTATTATTATGATCAAAAGAGAAGAGAGGTGAATTATAAAGTCGGAGATGAAGTTTTGAAAATCAAACACGCTTTATTAAATGCTCCAGAAGAAAAGGTGGGGGAATTTTTTCCGCGTTTTGAAGGCCTTTTTCTCATCGAGAAAATCACCCAAACATTGGTAGTATTAAGAGTAAAAAACGGCGAGAAAATTACTGCCAATGTAGACCAACTAAAACCCTACTATGACCGTAATAAAATGGAAAAGTTTAAAAGATTTTTTCCAGGATCCGGGGAGACGAACTTCCACGGAAGATTTACCTCAGCGGCAACAACAGGAACAAAGAACAATTGCAACGAGAAGCCAGAACAGAAAGCCCCCCTCAACAACGTAGAGGAAACAAGAAAATGAAAATCACCAGGGGAAATGGACTGAAAAGAAAGAACATGGAAAATGGAAGTTTGACAAAGAATAAAAGACCAAAGCACAATGGACAAGGCCAGCCCAAAGTAGTCAAAAAGAGAGCCGAAACGTCGAAAAGGAGCCTGAGAAGCAAGCAGCCTCGGTTTCATCCTGAGGGTCAAAGTCCGGAATACAGCAGGAGGCCGGAGCAGCGACGAACGAGGGCCCAGGAACAGAGAAGGACTCTGCCGAGCAAACGTCGAGTGGACCAACCTCCTGCCCAATGCAAGTATCCCAGGATGGACAGACGGATCCCTAAGAGGAAGGCAGAACAACAAGAGGTCAACTGCCAGCGACCAAAATCCGGAAGAGTGGCCCAAGCTACAGTTTATCCAAGTTTCAAGGATTGGGTCATGAAAAGAATGGCTGACCACAACAAGGTAAGTAGTATTTCTTATTCCAACGTTTAGTTAATTTTCGAGTATTGCAAGTTGCAGGGTCTCTTTTTACCTCAAGCGAGGTTGAATTTTGCGCCAAGTGTGCGATAAATGATTACTTATCTTGAAAGATGTTTTTGTTTAAAATTGTAAATCTGCAAAGATTTAAAATTACTTAATGTTTGTAAAGTAGATTCTGAAGTATTGTGAATATATTAGTCTTGTAAAAGCAATGAATTGCCCCGAGAATGTTAGCTAAATGTTTTTGTATTTTGCTTTGTCGAAAGACTTGTAAATTTCTAGAATGAAAAGTCGGTAGACGGAAAACACGATTTAGTCTACAGACTATAGTTTCAGTGTAATGCGATTTTCAGAAAAGAACTTTGAAAAAAGAATGTGAAGCACTTGCTGTAAAGTTAGATATTTAAAGCATTTATTGTATCTTGATATTTGTATGCAATTGTTAAAAGTTTTATGAAATGTAACAAAATACATCTATTGCATCAATGGACGTTAGGTGCAAAGTTAATTTTGAATGAGGGATTCTTTGTGCAAACTAGGAATTGTATGCATGAAAAGGCGAGATAGAAGCAATAGAATGCAAGTATTAGTAGGCTCTCTACCAAATACACTTAAAGTGATAGACACGAAGCTAGTTAGAACATCAGGTTTAGTTGTTTATAGGGTGTATTCTGAGGTCTCGATATGTCAAGTTCTAACTAATGTTAGCCGATCGTAGGTGGTAGAGTCGAATACCCCTCGGACAAAAAAGAGAAACCGCAACGGCGATTCGCTTTTCATCCAACACCGGTGGAGAGCATTGGGGGAAGAATTTAATTTTGCTTGAATAATAATGTGTGTGTGATAAATTACACATGTAAGGAAAGAAGTCTGTTACCTAGAACTTAGTGTTATTATGTTATACTAAAATTTGTTTCCTTCCAGATTTTGCTGGAAGGAGTGAGAGGAAAATAAGGTAAAATACAAAAAACAGAGGAAGATCTATGTAAAACTCAAGTTTTCATCTGTAAATGGCCAAGAAATTCTATTTTTTCTGTAAAGGTTGGCCTAAGTTAGGAAGAGTTAAATTTTGAGTATTTCTAGAATCGCAAACTTTCAACATAGTCCGTTTGGACCACAGTAGTTCAACTTTTGCCAATTCTAACGGGACGTATGTAAGGTTTTAGTTTAAACTAACAAAGTTTTATGTTAATTTTCTCTTTCCTGTAAGTTCTTATTTCAATTTCCCGTTAGAATGAGCGCGTGTTTCAGCTTTATGCTAATTTGAAGTGGAGCCAAGTTTTGTATTTAAAAGGTTAGCAAGGAACTTCTCGGTGTGAGAGAGTTTTTAGTCTCAGATCACTGCGGCTCTGTTCGACGTCCACCTGACTAGCTAGTATTTAAATTCTAAGTCTTAGCGTTGTTACTCTAATACTTATTGAAGTAATCTAAGTGCGTTAGTATGCAGATAGCCCTCGTGTCCTTTGCCATAATTGAATAACCTAACCTAACCTAAGTGCGTTAGTATTAGCTAAATTTAAATTCTGTCTTAGCGTTGTTACTCTAATACTTATTGAAGTAATCTAAGTGCGTTAGTATGCAGATAGCCCTCGTGTCCTTTGCCATAATTGAATAACCTAACCTAACCTAAGTGCGTTAGTATTAGCTAAATCTTGCTACGCACCATTGATCGTTTGGCATAGAGGCCAACCTCGCGTTTATAGCTCTGTGAACAACGACTACTTAACTTCTACTCACTTTATTTTAAATTATTCGATTGTTCAGTTTAGGCCCAAGTGCAGTCATTATTTTCTGTTATCCTTCCCGAGTTGGGAAGTGGATGTAAATAGTAGTTCAATAAAAGGGTCATTTTAATACCCGCCTTGCGTGCAGTTATTCTACTATTTAACCACAGTTATTCTACTGCAGAACATAGCTGCATTCAGCTCCCTGTTCGAGATCAAGACTTTGATACGGTTACAAATATGTTTGCCAAAAGTATGCACAGAACACTCAGTCCTGACAAGGTAACTGTACCTGTTACCCTCGAAACCGATATTGCCTTCACTAAAATTTATGCTAAACACAACACTTTTGATTTGCTAATTACTTATTTATTTCGGAGTGTTTCCCTTCTGGTTTCAAATCTTTATTACCACTCTTTTTCATTTTCGAGATGTATTAAATTTTTAAAATTAAATAAACATATGATTAATATAAATTAAAATAAGATACAATAAATATTCAATCAGAATTTAACTTACCAAAATTACCTTATGTAATGGGGAATCGTCGACAAAATTAACTTCGAAGCATCTAATTTAAGGAACTGCTGGTTAATCAGTTTATAAATAAATCTTTTACAAAAAATACTTTAATAACTACAGCACAATTTATATTTACTATTAACATGAATACTTATGAGACTGTATTTGTCAAATTATTAAAATTTAGAAATGGTGACTTATTTTTAGAAGTGTCGTTGTATGGTGTAAATAAAAAAAATCTGAACTTGTTGTTTACCTGTCATCACACTGGGCTATTTTAAGGTTTACAATGGTTTATCACTTGAGAGTATAAATAGAGACTGTCCAGGTGGAATACAGAAATATTTTATAGGATGCTAAATGAATATGCAATTAGATCAAGGATTGTCAGCCCTTTACATGTGCCGACTCTTTTAAAAATGGTTATCTTCATCGCCCACTTACATATTTCTTTATAAAATATAACATGCAATTTAATACAAAATAACTGCACATAGGTAACATAAAGGTAACAATCAGTTTAAGATTATGAACAAAACGTTAGGAATGAAATTATTTAAAAGTTTTATGTTTTATTATTTTTTGAATTATTATTGAATTCTTATTTTGATTTGATAAACATAAAAATTTTCTAGGAGCAAAATCATGGGTTCTAATTGCAGAAAATTGTATTTCAAATAATGAGATGGCTGCGCTTGATGTAT
>KK115695.1:0-22031 GCA_000611955.2 Stegodyphus mimosarum
AGATAGAAAAGATTTAAATTAAAATAAACTTGGTTAGTTTAACTAAAACCTTACAAATTTTTTTCTTTTCTTTCTTCTTGTTGTAGGGTAAATTTAATTATATTCTTGCAAAAATTTAAAAGACTTTAAACTTGATTATACAAATGATTTGTCCTAAAATTTCAGTTTTAATTTTGTATAAGGTATTATTTTTAAGTAATAGGAAAGATTTTTGACAGGAAAATAGAAACATTATGACAATTGTGCAATGCTAAGAACCAGTTACCTTTTTCTAAGGAACAGATGTTTCTTAATCTGTTGTACTTAAATATTCCCCCAACAATCAGCAAGATGTTTTTGTTAGTGAGGACATGCCAATTAATCGTCAAAGTGTTTTTGTGTTACTTAGTATTGCATTAAATTATTATGTTTTTATATTGAATTTTCTGTTGACTTAAATATATGCATCTACAATAGAAAGAAATTATTCAAGTAATCATAAATTCTCCGCTATATTTCTAGAAAAAAGTTAGCAGCTTAATCTACATTATAATGAGCATATTTTCGTCAAGAAAATCTGAAAACGTATGAACATTTACTTTGTGGAAGTATTTTCACAAAGTAAATGTCAAGAACTTTACAAAATTTTCATTGGATATTCTAACAACTTGAGGACTCTAAAAATGTGCAATTGTTTTAAAATTGCACATTTATGTTTAAAATTATTATTAAATTCAAAATTCTACGACTTTCAGTGAAATTTGAAATTCAGTCAAAATTTTACGACTTGTAATTTTTTTTAATTGTTCAAAATTTCATATATATTTTTTATTTTCAAAATTATATCTTTTATATTTTGCTGCTCTAGCGCTTTTTCTCCCATCCTGCCTTCCCAACCTTTCTTTTGAACGGGGAATCTGGAAGATATAGCAAAACACCATACCTGTTTTAAAAATAATTGACGACCTCAAAATTAACGATTCTAGATTTTATACTCTCCTACTAAATTCATATGTTCTCCCGAATTCGAGATATTTTCATGTTATGCAGCACTGTAATGCAGATATATCCTGCCCAATCAAATAATTGTAAAACAAAGTTTTTTCTAAGTGGAACTGAAACTTTGCCGACTCCCTCGCTTCTTCCTTTGAACTGCTGCGTTTTTTTCGCTTACGCTTTCATGCTGAAAAGACGCTGCTGCTTACTTGCTTAAAATGACGTCGCACTTTAAAACCCGTATACATGGAAATTATTCAACTATGATTAAGAAGTATCTTGTCTGCAAGGGAATGATATAATATGCGTAAAAAAATAAAGATTGTGATTCCTCAAGCTCAGTTGTACTAAATGGGTCATCATGCTTTTCCACTCAGCCCTGCCTTCAGCTATTACGGTCTTCTCTGCCATTATGAATATCAAAAGATGCTAGTACCACAATCTCCTTCTTCTGCGCAATGTAGTAAGCTGTTAATAGTTCCAGTGTTTTCTTCTACGCATCGAAATACGCATATATATCAGATTTATTTGCTCTTAAATGAAATTTGTTAAATTATGAAGAGGACAGATGCCTTTATTTAGATTTTAATTACGTGTTTTCGCCGAGAATTTATCAAATATTTCGTTACTTCATCTATAATCATTAGCCCATAATTGTTTGATTCATGTATTCTTGTTACATTAAGAAGGTTTATTTAAGTTCGAAGTTTCCAAAGCATGCGCCGAAACTTTATTTGCATGCTATGTGGATAAAATTAAAGAAAGCTATATGTCTTATGTTTTCGCTTTTGAAGTGTCTAAAGTGCATACAATCATCAATAACTCATCATTTTCAGTATAACGCAAGTCGCAGCTCAAGAGAACAGATTTTTGAATAAAAGTACAGTTAGACAGAAAGACTGAGAACAAAATTGAATATACTCGGAAGCATATACAATCCTCATAATTTGGGAACAAAGCTGGGTATAAGAATAAAAGCTATGAGTTGGAATTATATATAAAACTAAATGGTATTGGATGATAATGCAGGAAAAAAGAAAAAAAAATGTATCAAAGCAGGATTTTAAGAAACCAAAAATACACTTATAAAACTTTTATTGGGCACTTATGTTCACTCTCGTAGGGCTCCTTTTTCAAAGAGCTAGCTAAGTTATATTTTTCAAACATACGTTGTGGTGAAAAAAATGGAACTAGAATACTAAATACAATTTTGTTGCATGTTCGCACAGAAATCGTTTTTATGCACTTTCGGATGACTTTTTCTTGGAGGAAGGGGACTCAATTTTCTGTTCGGGTTTTTATTGATTCTCCAGGGACAAAAATGAATAAAAATGAGCGCCATACTTTAAAATATCAAAGAAAATCTGATAATTCTATAAAGTGACATAGTAATTAAAGTTGTTTTTATGCTACATTTTAAAATTTCACATAAAATATTTTATTGTTGCGGTATTATTTATATTTCCAAAGAAATGTGTATTTGTCATTTGTTAAAAGACTGAATCTGTATGAAAACATACATTATTATCTGATGACTGTAAGTAAGTATAGCATCACATCGATAGCACATCTCTAGTTAACTCAAAATAAAATATTTAAAAAAAGGGGATAAGTTGATGAAAATATAAAATATGCATTAGTAAAAAGCAATGTAACTGGATTACAAAATTTAATTTATGAGTTAAAAACCTCAGATTCAAATTATGTTACAGCCTCTAAAGTTGCAAAAATATTTAAAATAAAAAAAAATCCGATGTAAACATCACATTGATTTCCTTGTTTGGCCTATCATTTAAATTATACAAATTTTTTGCTGCACTTCATTTAAACGAAACTCCAAGTCGAAAATGGCATAAAAAATTACAAATTTTCAATTTAAATATCACAGTCAATTTTTGCCGTATGGGAGTCTAACTTCTTTTAATTTTATTTTTTCATAACAGCTATAAAACTTTCGCAAATATAGAAACCGGGAGACCGCATTAAAAGTTAGATTTTGGTATTTGTCAAGAATATTTTTTTTAATTTGTCATAGTCAAAACATGAAAATTTTAGTCATTTAAAACACTTCTTTGATTGGAAATACACGACCATGACCAATAAATACGAAACTAAAGGCCAGATAAGGACTTTTAACGGTTTGGCTGTATACGCTTTTGGTACTGCTAATTGCAATAAACAGAGAGGTGCAGAACTAGGTGTTATAGCAGTACCATATACGAAACTTCAACGTTCTACAGGTAATCGTTTTTGAGTTATGCTAGTACAGACATCACGTCAAAATCTCTTTTGAATTTGCGCTTTTAATTTTCAGATTTCATTTTAGAAGTAAAATTTTATAATTAACAGCACAAATTTAATCTTTCAGCTAATTTTATGACTTAACTTGATTTTTCTATTTAACAGGATTTAATTTTTGGATTATATAAACAATACTATGCATGACTTAGACGCTAAAAATTGTTAAAGTAGAGAGACGGAGAAAGCAAAATTTCTGTTAAAAATGATTCAATAATTTAGAATAAAAATTAATTATTGTTCGCTCTACAGTGTCCAATTTAGTACATCAGAAGTTGAAAATCTATTTAAATACTGATTGAAAACTTTGTCCATATCTACCATTCTATATCTAGAAGAGTACCATTCTATTTCATTATGATTTTGTTAAGTATTTGCATTTGTAAAGTAATGTACGACATTTATTTAGAATGCTGGTTTCTCTAAGTTTTACAAGATTGCAATAGTGTTTTTTACAGAAGCATTTCTATAGAATATTATCTATAAAGTTCCATGGGAATTTTTAGATCGTTCTGTAAGCTTCAGTAACAAATTTTTGCAAGGAAAAATTGCGTAAAATTGGTAAATGTAAATAGATGAGGAAAAGCAGAATTGTATGTGGACGTTTCTAACTGTTCAGAATAAAATAAATTGCAGTTCAAACGTACCATAGGAAAGATATTGTGATTTCTAAGTTTATTACAATCAAAAGGTATACTTAGTTAGTATATAGTAAAAAGATCTTTTATTCTAAAAGAATACGTTTTGAAAAATGTAAAGTTAACAGAAATACGAAAGGTATGGCTCCTGTAACAAGCTTGCATTGAACAGAAATATTCAATTAGAATTCTCTAACTGACGCAGAATATTCTTCCTCGGATCTATTTTGCCCGAAATTTTGCTGGGTTAAACTGTGAGAAAACTGGCTTTTAAAGAACTATTAAGGGGACAGTACACCTTTAACTGGGAGGAAATACAAAATATTTAACATATACTAAAAAATTTTTAAAAAACTAACTGTTGGGCCTAGTTTCATAATTTTTTCAGGGTTATTATATGAGACAATGATACTCCTGAAAAAAAATATCTAATGGATTTGAAATCAAGTTTAATAATTAAAAAAAAATACTTTTGTAAGACTCTAACATTTGAAGTCTTGAATTACACTGCTTCCTTGCGCGCAGGATAACTTGCATAAATTCACCATAATCTGTAGAAAGTTAATGCCAAATTAAAGCTATTGGTCTAATTATTCATCTGAAGTAAAATATTTTAATTAGTTCAACTTTTAAAAACATAATCGAGCAATAATTTTTAAAAAATAATTTTTTGTTAATTTTTAACGTACAATTTTACTGAAAAAATTTGTTTTATTTAACGTATCTTTATAATTAGAGTCTATTTTAATTACTGTCTTCATATTTATTTGTTCTGTAAATTTCGATGCTGTATCTTAAGCGGTTTCATAGATATGCTGCGCGCAAGTCTGAAAAACAACGTTTTGAGAAAAAGCTCTTTAAAGTTAAGTTTTAATTTTGGAACATAAATTTCAATCATATAGCAATAAAATCACTTTTGGAATGATAACTTGACACTTAAAATAGTATTTCTTGATATTCATGTAGGTGAAAATAAAATAATTTATAAAATGGCATAAAATATACAACCAAACAGCAAAAATCATTAAACGTAATCTTAAGATGTATGGTACTCAGTAACAGAAGTAATTAATATTATTTACCATATTGCAAAACTTACTTCCACATAATGCTTGTGACAGGAATCTCAAATAAGGTAAATTTTATGTGATATAAAATTTATATATATTGTATAAATTTTTCATATAAACAATTTGTAGTAAAATTCAAAATTTTCCACTTTCATATACAACACCTTCCTGTTGTGCAATTGTTTCTAATTGTGAAGTGTTATGTAAATGTCTGATTCTGCGAATAGACAAATTCAGTTCTGAAGCATTTTTTTCAGCTTCCTTTATTCGTTGCAAATCACACTTTCTTGCTGCTTCTAGAGAATACTGCCCCACTCGAAAACCCAAATTTTGCATGATTTGTAGTCTTCCCTGTCTTCCTTCGTTAAATGCTACAACTGCTTCATTTGCAGCTATATCAGCAATTACTTTGCTTGAACTGCTTGTCTTTGGACAGAATTTCCATATTACAGAATTAAGGGATTCATTGGGATTCTGTGTTCGACCACCAAGGCAACGTTTAAGTAAAGTGGGTTCTGACAAGTCTTTAAAAATTTTCTTTATGCTGTCCATTACTGGGGCTGCCATTACATTTTTATGCTTAAAATCTTTCAATTTTCCAGTTGCTTTGGCTTTTTGGTACTTACACCAAGACACATTTCCTTGTGGGCAAAAATCATGGAGTGGTTCATCATCAGTTGAACGCTTATGGTAATAAATCGCCCATATAGCTTTCCGCATATCCATAACACAGTCTTTGTTATTTCGTATAGCTTGTCCATAATACATAGTTACTTGATCAATAAATTTATCCGTTAAACGCCCTTTCCCACCTAATGATTTACCATCCTCCAGCTTTTTTCCTCTCATAGAGTGCTTCAGTTCTCGTAATCTACTTCCCATTCTTTTTTGCACATGACCTACGCATTCTACTTTATTTAATTCAATATCAGGCCCATAAATATTGCTCTTTCGAAGTTCAAGAAATGTTTTAGTATCGCCATCCCCAATATAGTTTATGTACTGAGCGTTAAACCTTTCTTCAGAACGAGAAAATATTCGTAACATACCAACAACTTCCATTTTCCCAGCTGATCCAAAATGATTTTTCGCACACTCAATATCATGGCTCCTTTTCCAGTTCTCAAATTCTTTAGCATTTTTATTTTTTTTACCCCATTCACATCCTTTACAGTATGAAGACAGTACTTCAAGATCTAGCACTTTTCCAGTTTCAATACCAATTATACTAGTTATCCCAATTTTCGACGAGTGACCTCGAGTTTTCCAAGATCCGTCACCACTGATTGTAAGCTGTGACTGTCCTGTCATTTCAATTTCTTGCTTTGCAGCATTTAACATTGATAACTCAGCAACGTCTTTCACACAACGGGTAATCTTTTGCAATGATTTATTGTATGCGCTTTTCTGGACAGGTTGGGGCAAATCCATTGCACCACAGAAATTCTTCATTCCAGCCAGACCTTGGCCAATGCATCTCATAGCATAAATAAACCTTCTGTTTATTTCAGGCACATTTGATTTTGCTCCCATCATACGAGAATTTCTGAAAGAATTCAGTTTTTTACAACCCGCACATTCAATCGTGAACACAGATGATAATCCATGATTTAGAGTTTCACATATATTTATGTCTGAGCCACACACTTTGCAACACAAAATACTTGAAATTTCAGAAAACAAAATATCAATTGCTATTATTCTGTATCCCAAACTCTGTGTTGCACTAAAACTATTATTAAAGCAACCACTGTTCAACTTTTTTGATGAAGAACTAACACCGTCACACACTTTAGTCTCATTGACATTTGTGTATTTGTTGCCATAAAACTTACGTTTTTTTGGGCGCTGTCCTGAAGCACGTTTTTTTAACTTATCCATCAAAAAGCAGAATTACAAAGAAGGAATTAGCAAACTGAATTCCAGTAATTAGCACAAAACACTGTAAAGAACACAGTTAAATAATATATATTCGATGAAAATTCAATCACGATTGCGAGCAACACAAAAATCGAATTAATATCAAATCGCAGTATACTAACGAAGCAAAACACGATGTAAACAAACCGAGCGAAAGTAGGAGTTGTAGTATATGTTTTACATGGTTCTCTTCTTCGGCAATCAATTATATTTTAAAAAAAATAAGGCTTTGCATGCAACGCCAAAGTTAGGATGAGTGCAATGTGACTTCAAAATGTAAACAAACTGTCATGGCAGCTGACTCAGGACATTTAAATCAAAAACCATGAAGTGAGATTCATATTTTCCTTTATAACTCGACAAGTAATTATCGGAGAAGTAAAAGTATGGTATCAATTTATTCAGAATAAAATGCTCTACCAAATACAATAAAATTCCAAAAATCGATTTTTTGATCATTTTAAAGGTGTACTGTCCCCTTAAATAAATTTAATACTAACTCCTACTACGAAATGCTTAAATTGATCGCTCATTCCTCCCCCCCCTTTTGGTAGCGAATCAAGAGAATGAGGCTGTACATGATGTAATACGCGTTAAAACACCCGCAATCCTATACTGCTATAAATCAACAACTGATTTAATAATTGCATTAACTGATTATGTATGCATGCATACAATAATGCGGTCTTAATAAATCAACAAAATGAATTGCGACTACTTGTACAGAGATTAGATATTTTTTTAAAGCATGAGAGATGAAAAATTGCGCAATGCCGGGACTCGCCGGAAGTCGAACCACGGACCTCTCGAATACGCGTCGAGTTTGCTGACCACTACACCACGAAGGCATGC
Organism: Stegodyphus mimosarum; assembly: GCA_000611955.2. NCBI lineage: Eukaryota > Metazoa > Arthropoda > Arachnida > Araneae > Eresidae > Stegodyphus > Stegodyphus mimosarum. The sequence continues at coordinate 7,754 of KK115695.1, forward strand.
TAAGAAGGCGGGAGAAATACGTTATACACTCTCCCCCTTTAAAAGGTGACTGGGGATTAGTGGACCCAGTCACCAAATCCTGGTGGTGAAGAATAATCATTCACCACCTTGCAGTTCGGGCGCCACTGTAGAGGCATTAGGTATTTTTTGAGATCAGGAGAGATGAAAAATTGAGCAATGCCCTCCCCGGGATACGAACCATGGACTTCTCGAATACGCGCCGAGTGTGCTGCCCACTACACCACGAAGGCATGCTAAGAAGACGTGAGAAATACCTTATAAATACTTTTCAAATTTTACCTAAGATTTGCATCCAAAAAGTTGGTGTATTTTACATCTTTATTATGTGCATTTCATTATTATATTTGCTATGCAATATTCATTAATGTTAACATGCAGAGACAGCTAATTTAAAGTATATAAAATATTAATTCGTTTATTATTATTATTATTTATTCGTTTATTACTATTATTATTCGTTTATTATTGGTCCAAAAGGGCCATTTTCTCAGAAGGAATATTAATTTCGTTTTAGCATTTTGCGTTGAAATGTCGGTTAACTTTTGAAATTGTTGCCACCAAATATAAGAGCCGTGTATTATATTTAAAGAAATTAAATAATGAAGAATCTGCATAAATGTGTAGCGTCCTATATGTTTCCTCTTCATCTTATCTTTAATTTCTGTACGTTTTAATTTTCGTAAAATGGCAACACGCAAAGACTGTTCGAAAGATAAACATTCACTGGAATTGCGTTTTCAAAAAGGCTACTTATAATTCGTTTACTTCAAATGTATGTACGTTTCTCGCATTGTAATAAAACAACGGTACCTAAATCCATCAAACTTTGAATAACGAACGTCTCCACGCGAAGGTGAGCAACTGGAAGACCAAATTTGGAATTTGGCATTTTTTTTACTATCTATTTCATATTTTGTAAAACTTTAATGAATTTTTGATTAACAAACGCAACGATTTCAAAGCGAACAATGGCAAGGTTGTACAGAGAAAATACTTTTATCTCCAGGGCGTGAGACTGTGTATCAGAAATTCTAAAGATATGCTAATTTTAAAAGTATTTTGCGAGATTGCTGGTGAATTGATTTTTACGGTTTAAGTGCGAAGAACATAATATTTAATAAATAAAAGTAACACACAAAACGTCGAAAAAATGCCCTTTTGTGCATAATGTAAAACGTGAATGCTTTTAGAATTTTCTTTTTTTTTATTTTAGGTATCATTTGATATTTACCTTGTATTATTATTATTATTATTTATATTTCGCTTTTGTGGTTTTTAAAGTATTAACTAGGTTTTGGGAGAACTAAATTCTAAAAACATTCCAAAAATCGTATTCCACTAATACGTTCCAATTCCTTAACTAACAAAATCGTCAAACTCAGATAAAATTATTTATTTCCAACGAGCCGCGAATAAAATTGAGGATACTAAGAAGCAACGGAGCGTGATATTCAGCGAGTTTAGAACATACATCAAACCTGGAATTAAAAAAAAAAGAGTCAGGCAGTTTGCTATGTTTCCATCTGGAAACATGCCAATGTTTACATTTGCTCAGTCAAAACATTTCTCGCTTAAGTTGTTTAGTTATTTGAGAAAGTAAGGATTTGAAGCAAAGCGGACAAGAATTTCAAACATAGAGGATGATTCTAAGATAACAAGAGCCGTTTACAAATATTTTCACGAAACTGAGTTCTGTATTTTACTTCCCCGAAGAAATTTTTGGAACTCCTATCAAATATATGCAGATCTAAACCTGGTCCTCGATATATTATCCAGATGAGAGTGAACTCCGCAAAGCTACCAACTTGCATAATGGGCAGTTAGCGCGAATGTTCTTAAGTAATGAGTATGCGTCTTCTTAATGAGAGTTGTTAGCCGGAAGCAGCACAGTCAGCGTTCTCATTGATGTTCTTGATGAAAGAGCTGTTCTCCAGGAAGATCGATGTTATCCAGGAACTGCGGAAATGATGTGGGGAAAAAATCAATGCGAGTAATAATCTACTAGCTTGCGGCTGGAAATTACCATTAATTGGTAAATGGATTAAGAAAGGCATGGGAAATAATTTTCCACAGTTGAATTAAAGCAACGTACGGAACTTACATTTTGTAATTTACTCACGAACTTTAAGATATTTGGTAAGATTCTTAACGTAAATTACTAATATTAATTCTTTATCACACAGAATTATTCTTTAGTACTTACAGCATATTAATTCTTTAGCACATTCTAACACTTCGGATATTGAGTAACATTTTATAACGTATTTACTAACTTTAATTATAAGATAGCTTGGTCCCATTCTTAACGTAAATTACTAATATTAATTCTTTATCACTTAGTAAGTCTAAGAAAAGAGCCAATTCGGCAGATGAGCATCTACAGTTCGCATTGAAAAATTTCTTGTAATTTTTCTTCATGGTTACAAACTTCATAAAAATCGGAATGCCATCAGGCAGTGTAGCTGAAAGCTGAAGTAAGAAATAAAGAAATTTATAACTATTATAACTATTTACATGAAAATATATGTTTTGTTTCTGCATGCATCAAAACAATTTAATAAAAAAAGGAAAGTGTGTATTTTATAACTACTTATTTTCAAATTTTATCGAATTTGGAAAATATTTGTGATTTGATTATTTTTTATTTAAGTTATTTAGCGGATTATTCGACATATTAGAATTATTTAAACTAAATATCTAAAATATACATTAGATATGTTAGTCTAAAATAATTAACAAATGAATTAATACATGTTAGTCTAAAAATTTAATATTAGCTGTCAATGCGTTTCAGTTATAAAGTATACTATCACAAATTTCTTGTAGATAACTTATCTTCAGATTTCAGACCGAAAAGAAATATAAACTGGAAATTTCTCCTTTACTTCATTATTATTATTGTTTATGAATGTTTTGATAAATGTTTGCTATTTAAATTTTAAATTTAGCAAACAAAATTTGTTTTGTTAATCTTTCCCACCTTTTTTAATTTTAATTTTGGGGAAAAATTTGCCGCGTCAGTTGCTTCCAAAGCGTGCATTCCACCAGCATGCGATTAGCATTCGAGAACTGTGTTAAGGAGCACTGTAAAATGTGTAGTTGCACTGCACATGTGTACGTGCAATATCCACAAGTATAAAATGATTTCAGTGTAAGTAATATGCAGTGGACGGACAAGATAGGCCTACGCAGTAAGTTGCACTGATAATGATATATATATATATGATAATTTCGATGAGCATAGAAGGAGAAGTTAGCTTGCAGTCGTCGTAGCTGAGCGTGAAGGCTTACGGATGAAGATTACGAAACATGAAGAACTTCCAGTCTTTATTTTCACACATATAGAATCATCTCCACAGATGTTTATCCAATCATAATGAAATCCGATACATTTCTATGATTCACTCTAGTGAAAGATGATAAATTGCTATTTACATTGATTCTTAGAATTAAGACGCAGGCAATTCAGACGGGGAAGCAAAGCAAAGAGTTATTCACATTAGCTCACCAGAGTATTTATACCAGAGTAGGTGCGATTCTAGAGACAGCTATGATTGGTTAATATTAGTTTTGGTTTTTCACTTTTCAAGCAGCGTTTCCTAACGTCGAAAGATCTCGAATTCGGGAGAACAGATGAATTAAGGGGGAGATCATCAAATTTAGAATGTTAATTTTAAGATCGCCAATTAGTTTTTAAAGCATCTATAGTATTTTCTTATATCTTACATATCCCTCCTCTTCAAAAGGAAGGTCGAGAAAGCAGGGTTGCAGAGAAAGATTAGCAAAGTAAGAGAGAGTTTAGTATATAAAGGACATGAGAAGCATTAAGGACACAGCCGTTAGGTTTCCCTATGCCCCGTCAATTATGTATGACCTTTTTCATACATCATAGATTAGATAACTTAAACAACTAATTTACAATTACTGCAATAACAATATAATCTCTAAATAAACTTACTAATAAATTTTAAATAAAAAATAAATAAAGACAAAATTATGATATAGTTTTAGAAGTCCTTTAGTCCTTTTTGAGAAAATGTTGAGTGAAACGTTTTTAAAATTTCATTAATTTCACCAAGTAAATGTTCAAAGTTCACAAAATGTCTTTCAAAGTAAATTTTCTCATGTTTCCATAAAGTAAAAGTAAAAATATCTGTTCGATAAAACGTCTTCCAATTTTTGTAGTTATAGTATATATTGAATTATGAACCTTTATATATTTTCGTATTCACTAACAACAGGATTCGAACCTGTGCGGGGAAACCCCAATGATGGATTTCGAATCCCGTCGACTTTTATTATATATATATATATATATAGTACACTGATATTTGTATACAATGAAGATAAATTTATAAAACACAGGCAATATTACAGGTAAAGTTACAATGTTATATTGCATGATTTTTACGTTTCATTGGTTATTAGGAGAATAACTGCATTTTTCTCAATAAATTCATTCAAATTTAATCAAGTAATAAAACTGCATGATAAGCATTTAAAAATCATATGTAAAAACAGATGAAAAGCTGAAATTTTTCTTCAAAAAGAACTTCCAGTGTAATTTAAGTTAAATTGCACATAATGCATGAAACTGTAAGCCAAAATAATTTTTTTCTTTCTCCACATACGACTCTAAATATCTAAATACTCCTATGTTGCAATTAAATGTCCTAATGCAAGAAAATCATATCAACAATAATAAGCAAAAACAAGCAAATGTTGAACATCGAACAAATTTTATTAAACCTTTCAATTAAATTGTTAAATAAAAAAGCACAGTGTTATTCTATGAGAATCAGCTGGAGTGAAGCCAGTCTCTTCCTTCAGGAAAAATAACCTTGAGTCACTTTAAAAGAAAGAGATATCAGAGGATAATCTTCCCATGACGTTCTTGAAAAAAAATTGCTCATTATGAAGAAAAAAAGCATTTTCAAGAGGGAAGGACAGAAAGAAAATGGAACTGAGAGAAATGGCTTCTACAATAACAGTCAAGAAGCATATTAAAAGCACTTGTGACTGATTTCCTGTGAATGCCCAGACTTCAACGAAATTCCTTCACCTGGCGGTAAACAATTTGTCATTTATAAGAAAAATTGCCAACAAAAAACATTCATTTCTCCTGTTACCAGTTTTTTTTATAAGCTTCATAAATTTATTTTTGATGAAAGGAAAGATTCTGTGAAAGACTTTCCCATCTTTCAAATGGTAATACTGTTTGTATTTTTTAACTAAGACTGCGTTTAATTAATGAGGAAAATATGGAATAGCGTCAGGTAATAAATATTTAAGTTGTTAAATATTTATCTTGCGGGTAAAACGTGTATGCTCTTTTGAAAAGCGATAAACACGAAGAATTAAATTTTGGTGAGTTTAATTATACGTTCCTATTTTTAAACTAAAATCCAGATTACCTTTTGTTGCTTCTGAAAGTAAACAAGCTAGGGCGAAGAACAAAGAATTTCATATTTTATGCCGGTTTAATTATACAATGAAACAACTCAGAGTGACTTGCTTTGAAAATAGCCTGGATTTTTAAGAAGACAATTAAATTAGAAAATTGAGTATTATCGATAGACATATTCTCTACAATGAAAAGATCTGAAGAATATCAAAATCATCTAAAATCGTGATGGGCGAAAGCCTTTCACTATATTTCATTGCCCTCTGAAACATCAAACTGTTTAAGCCATTTAAAGAATAACATTGATTTTAATGGTAGTTCAGTGTTTGTTGGTCTCAGTTTGGTTTATTAATTGAGTTACGGCAAAGCACACTAGGTGTAAATGCCTAACGGGATAAATGCCTTCGTGGAGGGCTTTCTAAGGGATACTGGCTTGTATACACGTTACACATGAAGAAAACCACAAAAACGTCTATGCAGCCAGCCCGTTCGCGGGATTCGAACGTCGGACCGAACTACCAGTCTTCAGCGGCTTTACCGCTTGGCCGATGATGGGCCAGTTCAGTGTTTGAAATTTCTATTTATTTTAATAGGTAACTGGCATGATATACGCTCGTGTGCAGCTTTAAGAGAATTTCCACATTGTGTCGAAAGTTTGAAGTATTAATTTACAGATTTCATTGAAATTTGGTACGGTACGACTATACATTTATAACAGAGAAAGAGATGTACCATTTTACGTACCCATGATTAACAGTAAAGCTCAAAATACACGTTGTGATAGCGGACGGAAAATGAGTCTAATACGGGGTATGGTCCCCCCTCAGAGCCAGGCAGATCACGCAGAATGACAGCACAGTGAGGCATATAGCAGTGAGGCAGCCCTTGTGAAAGACATGTTACGGTGTGCGGCCGTACACCGTAACATGTCTACCGTACACCGTACACCGTAACGTGTCATGGACATAATGCCTGCCAAAAGCATTACATCTCCACTACCATATTGATCACTGCAGCAATTTAAATTCAGGGTTCATCGGTTTGGAGTTTGCCATTGGTGGGCTTAAATCATTTGGTTTTTGGAGAATGAAATGATACTTTCAATAATAATTGAAACGGAAAGAAGGAAAGTTTAAATATAAAATATTATTTCTAATTATATTAATTTCGTTCGTACCAAATTTTCGTTCGTTATTGTGATTCCGCGTTTATATTAAATATTCCACTACACATTTTCTTGCAGAAAACTTTTGCATGTTCTATTACACTGTTCTACCCCCTTTTAATGGCCATTTTTAAACAATTACTTCCTGCATAGATATATGAAATAAATTTATGCAACATCCTTTAGCAAGAGTGTCAATTAAAAAAAATGATTTATCTCAAATGTAAATACTATGCACTTCAAAGATGTATTTTTCGAGACTTAATTGGTAAACAAACAAGTTTAGGTTCTTTCCAACGCTTGAGTGCAATGACGTCATGATAGATGAGGGAGACAAAGTTACTAGGGGATACTTGCTTTTGAGCAGGCTATGATTCAGTGACGTTATGGAAGAGCAAATCTTGTAGTATGATAACATTGTTTCTAACAGTGTTTTTAAAAAGCTACTTTTTATAGGGCTGCTGTAGTGTTAGTTGCCAAATGAGTCAATTAACGTAGGAGAAGTTTATTGGTAGACATACCTGGCATTAAAATAAGACACTGCTAAGATTAATTGTACACTGCTTTCTTTTGAGTTATTTAAAGCACTGATATCAAACTGAAATTGAACGCGAGGCGAAAGCAATTGGCGGACCGAATTACTTTTTACAAAATTAAAAGTTTTACTTTTAGCAAAATAACATTTCTTAAACTATATTTTAAATTTTATTTAATTGACTATTTGCCAAAACATACATAAACAGTAATAATGAGGAAAAGAAAGAAACTGAATTTATACTTATTACCTGTCTGAAGTCTGAAGAGTGGAATTTTCAAGAAAATTCTGTTGTAAATAAATTTTGTTATTCAAATGCAATCACAGCTAACTATTGCATTTTCAGACTGATATTGTTTTTCAAATAATTATAATATATTCAATTAGCCACTAAATAATTTACATAAACAAATTACGAAAAAAATAAATAAAAGAATTCTGAAAACTTTCACATGTTGTATTATGCTCAAAGGGGAGCTTTTTTTTTTTCGCGGGGGATTCAAAACGAGATTTGAAAAGTGATGCATACATTCAAAGTCATTCCAAGCAAAACACCGTTAGACATTGTAGCGTCTTTGCGAAGATGGGCTAACAACATAATACCAGGAAGAAATGTAAAGAAACCTTCCGCATAAAATATCCCTGCTTGAAGATGCACGATGTTAATTTCAATAAAACACTTTGAAATCGTTGAGTTTGTTTACCAAAAATTCGTTAGCGTTTTACAAAATATGAAATAGATAATAAAACAAATTCCAATTCTGTCTTCCAGATGACCATATTCGTGTGGACAACTACGTTATTCAAAATTGGATGGCTCTAGGTACCATTGTTTTATCACATTTGGAGAAACGTTTATACATTCATGCGGATTCTTCATTACTTAATTTCTTTAAATATACTGCAGGGCTCTAATATTTGGTGGCAACAATTTGAAAAGTGATTCAGACTTTTAGAAGGAACCAACGCAAAATGACAAAATGAAATTAATAGCTCTACTGAGCCAACGCCCATTTGGGCTAATAATGTCAACATATTCTCGTTCTTTTATTTATATAATTTTTCTTCGACGCATACAGAAAAAAATCATGCATTTGTACGAGAACAATTTTAATACTCTTTATTTCTTTCTAAACCTTTCAGCAAAAGTACCTACATGATGGCCTTGAAAGTTTGAAAAATTCTGCCAATTTTAAAGAAGTGTTACTGGAAGTTATTTTCATTATGAATTGTAGATCTGCCAATCTCGAACATCTGCAGAACTTGTTCTTTTTTTTAGATTTATTAATTTTCTACTAAAGAAAGACTGTTCTTATATAAATATGTTCCCAAGCAAAAATGACTCTTTTCATTTCAATATTTCGCATTTAACTTTCGACAAAATGTTAAAGAAATCTGTATCTTCAAATCTCTGAATAAGATTTATATCACAGTCTAAATTAACTCCATTTCCAGGTTTTTTGGGGCATTACTCATATTCATTTTTGACATTGAAAATATTGAAAAGTTTCATCCAAATAATTACAATCTTAAACGTTTCTTTCAAAATGCTTGTCGTAATAATGTTCATTTATTTACGGGAAATACATTCGAGGGCCGGGTAAAACTGCTTTGGGAATCGCAATCAGCTTGCAAGCCACCAATTTCAGACCACTAATTTAAAGCATATTTAGGACTCGGAACATAACACTATTCCATTTTAGGAAGATATATTAGTAAATCTATCAAACCATACTTATATTTGGTTACATAGCTCGAAACACTTTCAAACTAACGTTGCGCTAAACTGAGATTTAATTGCTTTGTTTGAGCAATGTCTTGAATTAATTATTCAATAAATAATACAGGAACTTCTTTTTATTAGCACACAGAATAAAACGCAGCAAGAAGACATTCCATTAAGCGCTTAAAAAAAGTTTAAATTTTTTTTGCGTTTAAAAAAGTCTTGTGATTACTTTACTTAACATTAAGTTATATTTTTCTTCTCAAATTGAATAATTAATTTGGACTCACTTATTACTTCTTATGCCGAGAAAGACAAGATTCTCTCATCTGCCTAATGACGTCATCAATCGTGTAAACAAGATATTTTTATTTTCGTTGCAGTTAGTGTTTCCCAAATTCACTTTTTTACTATTTGCATTTAAGCTACTTTTTTTTAATTACTCTAAATGAAAGACGATTTTTATTTTTACGAACAAGAATTCGATTTGTTTTTCGGGAATAATATACGAGCGCTATCCATTATTACATTGAAACTCATTACATCAATGAAATTTGGATCATTATTTTAACAGACATATCTGACATTTTAGAATACAGAATAGCATACATTTTGTTAAACGAAAATTATAACTAATTTTATGCTCTAAAAATTTTTTTTTCATTGGTGGGCATTTAGACAAATTAGGCTTGGCTACTACTAAAGCCTGAAGTGATGGCCACTTTTTTGTCGAAGCACCTAATAAGTGGGCCACGTTATCTCCTACAAAGGAATGGACAATTACAACCCTGCCTTTCGCGGGATTCGAACCCGGGCCGTTCGGTATCACACTAGGCTCCCCAAACTACTATACCGTCTGGGCGGAATGGTCTAAAAATAAGCTTTCTTTTTTAAATTTCAAGTCGTAATGGGTATTTTTAACATTTAATCTCTTTAAATAGAATAATTTCTTGTACTAAATTTTAATTGTTCATTTATTTCATTAAAATATATAAAAATAACTATGCGTTCTACAAAACTTTTATTTCTTAGGTCCTGTAGGAAACGGTCATTAATAATGAAACAGATAACTTAATAGAAATCATCATTTTATAATGCAGAGATTACAGAAATGATAATGCTGTAGTATAATCTATAAAATTAATGCAGCTACGATGTAAATCTGAAATGCTGAATAAATTAATCATAATCTGCAGCGCAGTCCTGTTAACATAAAAAAAAATATCTCTTAGCTCATTTCAGAAAATATGTCAAGTTTCCAGCAGAAAATTCTCTTTTATAGGGCGTTACTAGTTAAGCGAAAGTTAATGCATAGAGGAAATTCGTGTTATTAGTTTGCGTTTGATGATTTTAATGCTTCTGAACCATTATTTGGAAATTTATTAATATTTTTTTGTTAATCCAAAACTGTATGATTATTGTTAGTGCAGTATTGATTCGTATTTCAACTTGTACAGAAAATTTGACTATTGTTCTGCCTGTGGGCATTACTAAATTCTGTTTTATGCATGTTATTGCTAATAAAAGGGGAAGGTAAAGAACATTAACAATGTACATAATTTCCAAGAAACAATAATAAAGTGTACTTTCAGGGTTATTTTTCAACATTTCCCTTTCCATGTCGATCACTTGATGACATTATCACTGTTTTAAAAATCTCCATTTTTGTTAACTAAATTTTATATCCAGCAATCAACCATCGATTTACAAACAGCGGATTAAACATTGGGAGTAACTCTGCTTGAAGGAAGGAGTGAGTTAACTTTTTTTATTTGAAACCATGAAAAATTAATATCAGAAATCATTACCGTAAAAACACTGATTTCAGAGAGTTACAAAAGGAACAAAATGTGCTTTTATACCACTGATAACTCAGTTTTCATTCTCCACTTTAAATTATGATTATTTGGCACTTGCTGGTTGTTGTTGTTACTGAGAGTAATCTTACAGGTCTGACCTAATCAGAACAACCCCACCAACTTCATCATAGCAAAGAATATGAGATGATGCATATCGTTGGCAAGATCCTTGAGCACCATACAGGTGACAGTCCGACTTTGTTCAGTTCTGCCCACAATTTTAAAGGAAATCAAACCTGGGGACGGGTTCGAGGATCTTTACTCCTCTTCCCCTATCAATACCTCTTGAGTGGACGTTCGGCTCGCCGTATATTTTGAGTGCTTTTTACCGTACAGACACTATACATTTACGAACATGCGTGCTTTCGGAACATGCGGGATTTGAACTAGGCTTTCGGCAGTCAGCGTCACTAACCACTTTCTCTTCTAGGCGGCTCACTTCTTTATTATCCAATATATCCAAAAACACCACTGATACCTCTTTATTCTTCAGAGATTTCGGTAACCTTATAAGCTGCTATGGATTCTTTTATAGAAAGAAAATTTCCTTTTCGTTTCTGGTTAATTTTCTCTCTTTTATTTGATTATATGCAATGTGATATTCACTTCATTCTTTTTCTTTCAATATTTTAACGTCAACTTCAATCCTGAGACTGCTGGCCATACGCAAACAATAGAAAGCGTGCAGGGATCAGCAAAATACAGGAAGTAAGGAAAACGTGATACATTTCGTCTTTACGTTCTTACTTAGCTATTACTTTATGTGAAAGTAGAGACGAGCTTCTGAGAATAACGCTCATTTTGAAGCCACTTTAAATGTGACTGACAAATGATATCCGCGTGAATACAGAGGCTGTTCGCACATTTTTTAGACTATGTATATTGTATTCACAAAACTAAACTACATTAAATTCTTGTGTTTAAAATGTTCTATTTGATATCCCTTATTCTGAACTATCTTTCGACACCGCAATTTCCAGGATAATAATGCCTTTTGAAGTTTCAGAAGAGGTATTCTATCCCATTCCTCCCGAACAGCTTTCCAGAGTCCTGTTAGGATTTTGGGACAACGTTTGGATAATGCAGTTTTTAAAAGTCCGAAAGCACAAAAATCCATAGGTGATACATCGGGAGACTTAGTAGGGATATCAGTGAAGGGTTATGGCCTTGATACCAGTTTTTTGTTCCATTTCTTTAAGGAAATTTACAGTGGATTTTGATGTGTGACTGTTAGCTTTGTCCTGATGGAGTCTGACAGATTGATGGCACTGTGGGTAAAGCGATGGTATTGCATTCAGAAAACTTGGCGATGAAATATGTTCCTGATAGTATTTGGAGTTATTCTTGACATTTTTTGCACTCTCTTTACTTTTAACTTGCCATTATAAGAAAAACCAGCAACAATCATGAATCCCTTAGAAAAACTTTCTTTCGATTCTTTGAACCATGTACTTAAATTTTTTTCTCCCCTTTTATGATAATAAAAGGCTCTTGTTTTTGTTACAAACATTTAAATACACCCATTCTTCATCTATTGTGACAATTGTTTTCCATTTTTCCTTGAATACGTGTTTCTCATATAGAATTCTGCAACGTGCCCTGCGTTGAGCGATATGCTTTGGAAGAAGACGATGCACATTGCGTTTTTTCGCTTTCTTAAGATTTAAATCAACATTTATCATTTTGTTTACAGTGGACACCGAGCATTTTAATGATTTTGCAACTGTCCTTTGAATAGGGGGATTTTCTTTTAACATTAAACAGCGTACCTTTGCAATAATCGAAGATGTCCGTTTTTTCCTTGGATACTTGTCTGGAATTTTTGTCCAACTTGAGGCTCCAATTTGACGTTTTTTTTTCCTTTCTTGTTGATGATATTACCTATCGACGCTTTAGATATCAGAAAACCATGTCTCTCACATCGTTTTTGGATACCGGAGTATGCATATTTCTTTTCGGAAAGAGCGTAAATGTAGCCTTCGAACCACTGCTTTGTTAAATGCGCCATTTTGCATAAAAACAAAACTTTCAAGCCACAGACGATAATTTTGACTTTTAAAAACATAGTACAATTGCAATTACTTCTTGTGCAGCAAAAGATTTTTTATTACCGCTTACCAAAATCGTCTAAAAATGTGCGAACAGCCTCTATATATGTATATATAATTTCCAATTTTTTAATTATATAGCTTTTCTAATTATAAATATGCAATTAGAAAAGCTTTTTTTATGTATCCTTTCCAATGAACATAAATTTAATTAATGCGATGCATTATTGGAAGAAGTTTGAGTCATTATTTTAAGTATAAGTTATTTAGATTTTTATTGTAGTAAAAATATTTTAATAAGCTATACAGAAATATTATTTTAAACTGGAAAAATTCTAAACAGCAAAATTAAAAAGTAAAAGTTAAAGTACTAAAAAGGTACTCATTGTTATTGATCGTAGATTTGAGTTGTCAAGGGGAACAAACCCTTGACAAGTCAATCCACTATCAATTAACAATAACCAAATTAAGTGAGAGTGTTTCGACATTTTCCCAAGTAATGGTCAAATTAGTTATTTTGCTGGAGTTATCATAATCTACGAACAAAACTCAAAAATGAAAAAGATAATTAGCCTGCTTGAGCCAAAATACTTGCTATAAACAAAACTGAAAAAAAAAGTGAGTAAGATTCTGTTTTTAATTTAAAGTATTTGTTAAGAACTGAATTAAGTGAGAATCTCACTTTCGAAAAAACACTACCCGACACTCTCACACTACAGTCAAAGCAATAAAAAACTATTAACACCCTGTACAATATTACATTGTATTTGTTTTGAATGTTGATTTAATTTAATAAACCGAAATGAACTTATTCTTATGATTAATTTCCTTAAAAATGCAGATAAATCGTAAATAGTATTTTTCTGTTAATTATAATATGAGTTATTCCTCTCCTGTGTCTTTAGTAACTGTCCTCAGATTAACAATGATTTTGAATTAACCGTAGAGCTCCGTCTGCTGTATTACTCCGGTAAATTGAAAGCGAAATATCTGTGCAATGTTATGTGTAATTTTTATCCTAAATTTAACAATATATGTATAGCAAATGATTACTTAATGAATGTCTTCATGAACAAAAACAGTTTTGACTTGAAATTGTGTTAAATGATTCGCTCCTGAATAAGAGGAACTTGTGACTGTTTCATGGAAATCGATAGAGATGTATTCAAAATCTTAGGTTGTTTTTTGCCTAATTTTAAATTTTACTTTGCTCTATCTCTTTACAATTTGACACACAGTTGATGTACTAGGAGTTCTCAACATTTTTTGCTCCATGCATCCCTTTCAGAGTTGCATGATAATCATTCCACTCCTTTCAAAAACCGAAATACATATACATTTATTTAAATTTAGATTATATTTTAATGCGTCTTATAAATTAAACACAAAAATATGAAAAATGTGAATAAATATCCAAACTTCAATAAAAGTAGTTTTTTATAATCATGAAATAAAAGTAAATACTTAACAGATAAATACAAATGCTAACCGCCTTCCTCCCCCCTGAAACAATGAAACTGTCT
>KK115695.1:22054-39558 GCA_000611955.2 Stegodyphus mimosarum
TACAGTATTTCAAAACTCATATCAAACTGTGAACAAGAACTTATCTAGCAACGAATTATTTTTGCGCAGACAGTAATCCCTTCGGCAGTACATACTCTAAAAGATATAATGTATCCAAACAAAATACCGTACATCCAACATTATTTCCAAGAAGATCTAATCGTTTCAACAAATTAAAAATTGAGCTTTTTAACCCAAAAAATTATGCATTGATATTATTTACATATTTATAAAAAATAGCAATACATATGCCCACTTAAGGACTTAAATAGAAAAGAAATAATGGTTTAATAGTGTCACTAGAATTAATTTTTACTTCCTTATACGATGTAGAGGATGTATTGTAATCGCAAAAAAGTTCGGATATCATATTTCAACGAAAATATCCATTTTGACCGTTCTCGAATCCATTTGAGCGATTCTTTTGGACGATATTTGATATTTGTGCGTACTTAGTATCCTAAACGGCTGTTAGCGGCAAAATGTAATTTTGCGTCGGTTCATTATAAAAGTCAAATCCTTTTTCAATCTGTTGCCACCAAAGTTGTACTTTGTACTATTTTTAGAGAAATCAAATCTGCATGTATGTTCCTCGCAATGTGAAAAAACGATGGTGCCTAGAGTCATCAAATTTTGAACAACGTAGTTCTCCACCAGAACATGGGCACCTGAAAGCCTGCATTTTCAATTTCGCATTTTTTAGTTCATGTTCTGTAAAACTTTAACAAATTTTCGATTAACAGACTTAACGATTTCAAAGCGAGCGCTGATAACACCGTCCGGAAAAAACCACTTTTATCTCCAACACGCGAGACTGTCTGTCGGAAATTCTAAAGACATGCTGTTTTGAATTATTTTGTGATTTTGTTGTTGACATTTATGTTGCGTAGTAATATTTAATAAATAAAGTTAGCATACAAAACAATAATAATAAGACGATTAAAAAAGTTTTCCAAGCCATCTTACTTAAAGTACTGATCATTGATATGATGAAATAAGGAAAGACTTAAAGGCTAGGTTAGGTTATTCAATTATGGCAAAGCACACGAGGGCTATCTGCCTAAAGGGAGGGATGCCTTCGTGGAGGACTTTCTAAGGGAAACTGACTCGTATACACGTTACACATGGGGAAAACCACGAAAACGCCCATGCAGCCAGCCCGTTCGTGGGATTCGAATCTCGGACCGAACTACCAGTGTTCAGCGTCTTTACTGCTCGGCCGCCGGTGGGCGGAAAGACTTAAAAAAAGAACAGAAAAATGTTTATAGCAACAATTAACACAGCATCCGGAATTCTGAACATACGTTCTTATGCTGCTGCTATAGTTTCTTTTTTAATTTTATTGTTGAATTTAGTTTTTGAATTGGTATAAGTGCGAAGAAAATGATGCTGAATTGTAAGGATGAAAAAATAAAACAAAACAAATGGTTTAGTAGAAACGAGTGCAACAGCGGAATAGTTCTCCGAGTCCTGCGAGAGCATACAAAAAATTAACAGATCATTTTCAGCGAATGTTAAAATAAAAATATCTTTCAGCCTTCTTTTTCTCATTTTTCATTATCAAGCATATTCCGCTATTATTTCATATTATGATTTTTTATTTAACGCGTCAGTACTAGTAATTCAATTCATTCTGCTGTTTTATTGACGACTTTATGGCTTCATTTGCCGCTTTAACTTTCCATGAAATCCAGTCTTAATCTTCAATTTCAACTCTAGTCCTAATAGGATTTTATTGGCAAGGAGAGAAATAATTTCGCTACGGTTTCTGAGATTGAACGCAGAAGTTATTCAGAACAGAAAGTGCAGTTTCCAAGATAATGGGGAGATATGCAAGTCATTTGTTTTACGATGCCAAAAGCCATAAATATGCGGTTGAGAGGTAGAATGCAATTTCTGGATAAAAACATATCAATATATTGAATGACATATTTACCTACTTTAAGAGCATTTTCTTCACTACTCAAAATCACAGACAACTCGCAGTAAACAAGTTTTCAATCAACAATAAAACTTATTTGATTGCTTTGCTGTTCAGAAATGCAAAATTAGATGCACATCATTTTAAAGCTGAGTTTCTCAGACTTTTTCACATGGAGATTACTTTCATAAATTAGAATCTTCTGCTGACCACCTTATTCTTACCCCTTCGAAAGGAATAATTTTAGCATATGTGACTACCATTATACTTATATTTATAAAATATAATAAATTAAAATTTGTTTAAATTTTTTGATAATTTTCAAAAGGAATTATTTTAGCATATGTGACTACCAGTATACTTATATTTATAAAATATAATAAATTAAAATTAATTTTTTTCTTACTAATCAGATAAGTTAACAGGAGAAGTATGCTTTTTTAATACATATATTCTTTTTACATCTATTAGAGTTCGCTTAACCTATATTTTATTTGCGAAAAATTAAACAGTTGTTGGTACTCACACTAATGAGATAGATGACCCTGCCGAATCTTCTTGGAGTTTCGTTTTTAAGTTCAGCTACATTAGAGAGCTATTAATTGTTCTCTTTCATCAACGACAGTTTGCTACTTTCAAATTCGCAATGGAAAGGATCAAGAACTCGTGAAATTCGTTGCATTCGTCGCTTGGAAAATAAGTTCCATATTCAGTCCTCAGAGTTTCGAGATGTGAACATACGTCATGGCATAACTCTTTTCTAGTAATGATATAATTTTCTACTAACGAGTATTCTACGAATCATAATGGTGAAACCTTTCTGCTCTTTAAAACTAACCTACGATCCAAGTTTCCTCTCAAACCACTTTAATTTCTCATGGGTACTGAGAACAGTCAAATAAATTACCTTGTAGCTACAAGTTTAATAAATTCAGTTTTGATAATACATCTGAAAACTATGCCATTGATTTAGCCAAACCTTATGAGCAGGAAATAACATTAAGTCTTGTTAATTTCGTTTACAAATAGCAAGATATTTTTGTAAATCTAGGAGGACCATAGGGGCTTCGAGAACCATCTGTGTTCCATAGATCATAGTTTGACAAGCCAATGGTTTAAAGACTACCATAATGGTAATGGTAAAACAAAATTATGTTTTGTACAATTCCATGAGCTAAGTTTCCTCTCACATAAGCATTGCGAAGCGTTAAAAAATTACCTTGTAGCCAGAGAATTAATTCATTTAGTTTTGGTAATACATCTGAAAGCTATGTTGGTGTATTTATGCCATTGTATTTTTTATATTTTTTTCAAATTTAGGAAGACCACAAGGATAGACGTCGAAGACTATTTGCAGCTTACGGGCCACAGTTTGAGAAACCATTGTTTTAAAGGCTACCATAATGGTAACGCTTCAAAATTCCTGTTTTATACAACTACTTTCGAACTAAAACCGCATTATCGTCTTGTAGGCATTGAAACTGTTAAGGAATTACCTTGTAGCCAGAGATTTCATTCACTTACTTATGGTAATACATCTGAAAGCTAAGCCATTGTACTTATCCACCATGTTATCAGCAAGAAATAACGTTAAATCTTGTTAATTCAATTTAGAAACAATAGAATATTTTTGAAAATCTATGAGAAACACAAGAAGAGGCTTTAGTAACCCAGGAGGCTCTGAGAGCCATCTTTAGTCCATGGACCACAGTTTGAAAAACCGATGTTTTAAGGGCACGTAAACCATATTTAATAAAAATAATAAAAATCACCTAGACCATATTTGATTAATTTCATAATCATAAGAATTTCTTCAGGGCGAATAAAATAATAATTTTCAGGCCTCCACAAGTTGAAACAACCATTGTTAGTACTGTTATTTTTAGGTGAATTACACCGGAGTGTGGTATCTATTAATGCATAATTAATTAAACATCAATCTCAATAAATTTTACAACTTTGTCATAGTAATATTATATTTTTTTCGAATTATAATACAGTTATCGAAGCTACCAATTGGCAACTTTCTTGTAATGTTACCACCATCTGCCGAATCCAATACCCTGTTCTACAAGTTGTTGAAGATAAATCTCGAATAACGGGCAAAAGAGTTATCAAAGCTACCAGTTGGCAACTTTCTTGTAATGTTACCACCATCTGCCGAATCCAATACCCTGTTCTACAAGTTGTTGAAGATAAATCTCGAATAACGGGCAAAAGAGATTTCGGAAAAGGATTGAAACTTAGTCAAGAAGATAAAAACTTCCATAATTCATCCCTGGCAAAACTCCAAGCGCAGAGAGATAGTGCGCTTAAAACATATTTGTGGAGTGTTTCTTTTTGATATTCCGCTTCCTGAGTAACTAAAATCAGCGCAGAAACTCAACAAGTCAGAACCTTGTTGAATCTTTCTTTAATAATTCAGCACAGTTAATTTTAACTTAAAACAACTACCTATGTGTTTCTGTCTCAAAATATTGGAAGAAACGATAAGAAAGTGATTTGAAAATATAGGAATGATGAAAAATATAAAATAAAAGACTTTACATATTCCAAAATGACATAACAGACAGGAAATGTTGTTTTATAAAATCTCTATATTCTGAAATTTTAACAAAAGTCCTGTAAAGACTCTAGAACTAAAGTGGTACAGGTTTAAGGTATGAGAGTGGGAAAATTTTTAATTATACCAGAGCACGCAAAGGCAATTTACCTTGAGCCAAATGTACAGGGTACAATGAAGCGACACAAACGCCAGAATTTCACTGTTTGTTGCACACGTATAGTGCCACCACATTAACCTTACACCTCTGCCCACATTTTCACGGAGATTACCCAGAAGGATGGATCTTATGGTCTTTCCTCTACTACCAAACCACTCGAGAAGACTTGCTAGGTGTTTTATGTCTTCTCATGTCGCACAGCTATATCGCACAGCGATTACCAACATCCATATCTTCACCAGGATTCGAACACGGATTCATCCATATCGCAGCAAGCATCATTAACCAATATACTTATCGGAATGGCAATTAAACAAACATGCAGCAAGTTTGCATCCCTATTAGAAAACGCGAAACTCCGTTTAAGATCAAATTTTCGGACAACACTGCTTTTTATTTAGTATATGCGTAACACCGACATACTACATGTAACAAGCTGTGTTGTAGCATACGTAACAGTATTACAAAAACAGAGAAGTGTCTCTAATTATATGAACACAAACCAAATAAGCTTAAATTAGGTTATGCTATCCTTTTATTTTGGACACCATGTGTAATTGCGAAAATTTTGCCACTCGGATTATTATCAGGCTAAGAGAATAGAACCTTAAATTTCAGTTAGTAGCACAGAGACATTTTTTCACTATTTTAAGCATTTAGCAGCATGTTGTTAAGCTTAATAATAATTAATAATATTTAACACTCTAATTATAGTATAGCTTGGGTTCAAACAAAAATGAACACTAAATGCAAACAGCAACCAAACACTAAACCCAGTGGACTTCAGTTTCAAACTGACAACAGTCATGATTTCAGATGCAATTTTCTAGGCCATTTTCGAATTTAATAAAATTTTATTAATTATCAAGATTGTAAGCATCACTCAATCCGTGGATCAAAATGCACACTTCAACGGAGTGTCGTGAATCGCGAAAGATGTATCAGCAACGGCTCAACTTGGAGCCTTGAAAACTGATTCTCTGATACCCAAATATTCGAAGCAATAAGAAATATGGCGCTTAGTAGATACTAGTGGAAAGGTAATAGTGGGTTATGTATTCTATTGCAACAAAATGGGTATATTAAAAATTACATTCTTCAGAAATATTAACATTTTCTATTAAAAAATAAATATTTCCTAGAAAAATTAATGCGTTTAAATTAAAGCTTAATTGTTAAATTAGAATACAGCGCCACCTATTGTATATGGAAAGAAACTCTCTTGGTGATCTGAAATGGCTCCAATAAAAATCGATCAAGTTGTCTTTTGACACGAAGAAAAATGTGTTATTAGCGACTGAAGTAGTATATGCTTGTAATTCAGAAGGAAACAGAATTGCAGTTCGCGCTAGCGTTGATAACGGCAGCATGAGTTGTTTCCTGTGTGAAAAAGTTGCGAATTTGTTAAATAGAAGGAAAGAAAGAAAGAATTTATGCATCTGCATCCGAAATAAATCAGAGCGTTTTAAATATTAATTATCAACTAGATGCACATATTTCGAATAAGGATTTAACGTGTATAAGTTAACTGATAGGTTATTTCTAAAATAACCAGTGTAACTACATCAAGGAGTTCATATGTATAGTCATTAAATATTTCCATTGATATTCAATTAGCGTATCCGCAATTTGGAACACCTAACAAAATACACATGTTACTATGTGCCGAACAGTTCTTTGAGATTTTAAAGCAAGGAAAATTTCAATTAGAAAATCAACCGTTGATATTATAAGGAACAGGTTTTGGATATATAGCGCCTGGTACATGCAAGAGTAACTCAGAAGTAAATTATTGTGTCTTAGTTCTGAAGAGTGAAGAAAGGCTTGACGAAATCTTGCAAAGATTTTGAAAAGTTGAATCCATTGAAAAGGATATCATATCAAGGATGTTTTCAGTGAAGAAGAAAAATGTTGTGAAGAACATTTCAAGCTTACTCACTACAGACAAAATGGTGAGTTACCCATTAGGGAAGATATAGAACTAGGAGAATCGAAAACGCTGGCTGAGAAAAGATTGCATCAAGTGTGGAATCGACTAAAAAGCGATTCGAGTATGAAAACGTTATATAAGAATTTTATCAAGGAGCATAAGGATTGAAATCACATGGATGAAGTTTAAGAAATTGAAACATCGACTAGCAATTATATTAGTCGTCACGAGTATTTCATTGACCAGAGGAAACCTCTATCAAACTTCGCGCTGTGTTTAATGCATCAGCAGATACTAGTAATGGAAAGTCACTTATTTCAGTATTAATGAAAGGACGAATACCTCAAGAAGATTTATTTTCTATTATTATTAGATTTAGAAAGTACAGCCATGCACTAGGAGCTGATGTTCATGTACAGACAAATGGTTATTGAACAGTCTCAACGAAACCTGCAGTTGATCTTGTGAAAAGAATCAGTTGTTAGCCCTGTGCAGACTTATCGTCTAAGGACTGTAACAAACGGAACAGCAAGTGCACCATTCCTCGCAACAAGGGTCCTAAAGCAGTTAGCCATGGATGAAGCGAATGAATTTCCTTATGCCTCAAGAGCCATACTGAAGGGCTGTTACATGGATGACATTATCATTCGAGCTAATATGCTGCAAGAAGCCAAGGATTTGCAGACACAGTTAAGATGTCTTCTAGAACGTGGTGGAATGTAGTTACACAAATGTTGTTCAAATAATAATGAACTACTGAAGAATAGAGAACGTGCAACTCAGGATTGTGCCTTTCAAGTTACTAATAAACCTCAGGTTACATAGGCCTTGGAAATGTTATAAAGTAAGGCTACAGACTGTTTCTTTACTATTTAAACAAACTTGACATTAAAGAAACAGTAAAGAAAAGAGACGTTTTATCAGCGATAGGTCGCATCTTTGATCCAATAGGTTTAATTGAACCTGCTACAACAAGAGTTAAAATATTTCTACAAAACCTTTGGCTTCTAAAAATAAATTGGAATACACCTCTTCCTAAAAATTACTTTGAAGAATGGAAATCATTTCTGCATAGTCTAAAAATAGTCAACGATTATCGCATCCCTAGATTACAGCAAATGAAAATGATAGGATTCTGCGATGCTAATCAGAAAGCCTGTGGTCCTGCAATTTATGTGAAATGTATGTCCTCTTCGAATGAATGTTCATCGAGATTTCTGTGAAACACGTCTCGCGTGTCACCTTTGAAGTCAATTACCATTTGTCGTTTGGAACTTTGTGGTGCAGTTCTGTTGGTAAAATTAATGAAAAGAATATTAGAGACTATTCAGCTACCCACAGTTCAGGTGTATTATTTCACTGATTCGTCAATAGTGTTAAGCATGGATTAAGAAGGAACCTCAACAACTAAAGACATTTGTTGCTAATACATTATCTGTTATTCGCAGTATGACTGCTGTTGCATGGTACCATATAAGCAATCATAATAATCCACCTGATTTAATATCACGGACAACTGAACGTAAGGATCTTCTTCATAATGATTTGAGACGGTATGAACCAACATTCTGACAAAGGAAAGCCTTGTGAAGTAATTCCATCTGATGTGACTGATGTGGAATATCACAAAGAACTCAAACATAGGAACAATGACTGAGTGAATATAAATGTGAACTCTAATTCTCCTGTTTTAGATCATATTCTTAATGTTAGTAATAACTATATTCGTATTATTCGTGTGTTAAATTATGTTTGCAGATTTATAGCCAACTGTAAAGGAACAAAATTAATAGGTTTCTAACTGTTAAAGAACTGGATAACTCTGAGAAAATTATGATCAGGTCTGCACAATTACAAAATTTTAGCAGGAATATTCTGTCCTTGAAAAATAAGAATTGTGTTTCTTCCAAAAGTAATTTAAAATTTGTATGTCCATTTTTAGATAAGGATTCTCTTCTGAGAGTAGGATGCAGACTCGTCAACGTTAATCTTAATTAGAATAAAAAATTTCCTTCTGTAATACCAAAAGATCATGTATTTACTATATTAAATTGTCAGTATTGTCACATTTGAATCCTGGTGCGCAAGCACCATTGCAGTAAATTTTCGCAGTACATTTTGGGTTACTAATGGTCGAGATATAGATCGAAATCTTGCACATGAATGTGTAACATGTCTTAAGGTTAAACCAATTGTATGTAACAACTTATGGGAAATCTACCTAGTGAAAGAGTTACCCCAAGGTTTGTATTTAATACTTATCTATTCGAAAGTTCTGATCCATTCCTCAACAAGTATAAAAATCAGAGAAAAGGTAATTATGCAAAAGTGTACGTTTCTATATTCATATGTTTAGCTATGAAAGGAGTACATTTAGAGGCAGTAACTAATTTAACTACAGATGCTACTACTAAAAGATTTATTGCTAGACGTGGAAAATGTAATACCATTGTAGAGACATTAGGTATTTTTAGAAAACAGGAGAGATGAAAAATGAGCAATGCCCTTGGCGAGACTCGAATCACGGACCGCTCGAATACGCGCCGAGCGTGCTGACCATTACACCACGAAGCCATGCTAAGAAGGCGGGAGAAATACCTCATACACTGTTACAGAAGATTTCTTAACATCTGAAAGAATAAATTGGAAACTGATTCCACCTAAAGCTCCAAATTTTCGTGGTTTATGGGAAGCAGGTATTAAGTCATTTAAATATCATCTTAAGCGTACAATCGGCTGTTATAAATTGATTTTAGAAGAATTCTGGGCTGTTGTAACACAGATTGAAAGTATTCTCAATTCTCGTCCAATTTCACCTTTATCGACAGATGCAAATGATTTTGAAGCATTGACGTCGGGGCATTTTTTAATTGGACGTTCCATTACTTCTTATCCTGAACCTGATTTGTCTCATCTTACAGATAATAGATTTTTTAAATGGCAGAATATTACTAAATTTATTCAAGTTATTTGGAAACGGCAAACTGATTATTTAAATCATCTCTAACAATGCACCAAATGGTTTATTAATAAAGAACATTTAAAAGCAGACATGGTACTTGTGTTAAAGGAAGATAATCGTCTCCCATTTAAATGGTTCATAACTAGAATTGTAGACGTTTTACTTGGTAAAGGTAAAAAACCAGTGTTGTAAAAGTGAAAACATCAAATGGTGTATATATTCGATGTATTAGTAAAATCTACTTATTACCTATTCAGGACAACAATGCTTAGTTTTACATTATTGTGTTCTTATTGTTAATTGTGCTTCGTATTAAAATATAACTATTTAAAGAGTAAGTTAGATTGCAGCATAGCGAATTAGTTTATGTTCTTTATAATGTTAATATATTATTTTACATTCATGATGAAAAATTACCTATTAGCTTTCGTATTGTATTGTTGAATTAGTTGTTCTTGAATTGTTAAATTATTCGTTTATAATTTACGTATTGAAATTTAGACTTTCAACGGGCGGCGACATGTTAAGTTAGAATACAGCGCCACCTACTGTATATAAAGAGAAACTCTCTTGGAGATCTGAATTCGGCTAAGCAACATGCCAGAGCCTGTACTAGTACTGAATGTAGTTAATTACCGTTAATACAATAGTTAGTTCTTTATCCTGCCCGCTGATTAGTTTTAGAGTTATAGAATCATAGTACAGTAATAAAATAAGACGTCATTTAAAAAACATAATTATATTAAGAAAAGTAATGCAGAAATCCAGAAATTAATTTAATGCAGAAAGCATATAATGTTTCATTTTATTTCAAAATATCATAAATATTTAAAATTGTTCTAAATTTTATGTTTCAATTATTTTCAATTTAAATTGACGGAATACGAATAGTTCATAATAGTTTTGATTTTGGGGTAGCAGAAATAGCTACCTGATCGAGCCACAGTTTCGAAAAATTTGTTCACGTAGGAAAAGGGACGTCTTGTATTTTACCCTAGTTGAAATACTGTAATTATAAGTTCAGAAAAGTGTGTACTTTTTGATTAAAAACTAGACGTTCTGTACTTTTTGATTAAAAACTTTCCTCCAGCTTAAACTATAAACTTCTGAATCCTTTTCTGCACGTATCCATCTCTAAACCATCGGTTTCTTAAGCAGAAGACTCTCGTTTTCTCTTTTAGAAGCAGAAATTAGTATTATATTTGACAAGAGTAATCTCTGAAAGTATTGCAGTTACAGCAGAGTACTTTCGGAGACACGTCCCGTATGAAGATGCTGAATTTGCGCTTGGCGTTGCAAAAGAAAGGTAATTCAGAATGACAGCAGCTGGTATTTCAGTCTCTAAGAGAAATCTGACTGGTTTGCTGAGAATGCAATAGTTCCATAAAGAATTAAATCTAACATACAATAGCTCCAGATTACTTTCATGTTTCTTTATGCAGCTTGTACAACAAATTTGATTTGAAAGGTCATAAGAATTCTTTTTTTGATTTTCAGTTAAAAAACAGTAATTACGTTTGACCGATTTCTATCTCTCAGATTACGTAGATAATACTACTTATAGCCCCAGTTTGCCTAAATATTTTCTGAGAACGTGAATATATGAACCTTTATACATAGGTAAGAAAAGTAATGTTTCGGTGCAAAAATTCGATAAATGACTTTATAAGAAAGTTTGTATGCCTGCATCTGCGTGACGATTTCTTCGTCCACGATAACTTTTATAGGAAGTTCCTAAAAATTTCCATTTCGTACGTAAACTTTCTACATTCATATTTTTTCCAGTGGCGGTCCCAAACCGTCCACAGACGTTGGCCACTAATAAGCCAAAATCAATGGTAACTTTATTATGGAGGCAACCAACAGGTGAGCCACCTTTGCCTCCTATAAGGGTACGGACAAATACAACCATGCCTTCTCCGGGATTCGAACCCGGGTCCTCTGGTAACGCAGTCAGCTCTTTTAACCACTATATAGTCTGGGCGACATTCTATATTCATATAAAAGTTGATTAAATTCCGGGTAAAATTAGAGAAACGGAAGTGGTACTTTACAATAAAGTTATAACAATCTTTTTTAATGAACAACCGGAAATGGCGCTTTAGTTTTTAATGAAAAATTACAGTATAATATAATCCAAAACGTTCCAGTTTTAGTACATAAGAATTTTATATCAATGGGAAGTATTTTCGCTGAAGTTGTTAAAACGGAAGTAATAGTTTTAAACAAAATGAAACAGATCAATCAAAACAGATTTTCATAACCAGAAAATATTTTTTTTGAAAACTGTACCACGATATGATAGAAATCTTTTCAAATTTGGTATTTAAAACTCATATACACATGTATGATGCATATACAATCATGAACGAGGACAATACATTAGATTTTGACTAAATACGATAAACTTGAAATGATACTTTACTTGGATCTTTCAACTGATTTTTCTGGCAAAATGTAGAGTCACTATAATAAGCGCTTAATCTAAAATAATGTAGTACATATTAAGGCTACTTCCATTACTTCTAGACGTGATATATATATATATATATATAAAGAGAATGATTTTTATAACAGCGTTTCATTTGCAGATATTCAAAATTCTTATAACGGAGGCATGTTACCAAAATGTTCACTTGCTATTTTCTTGCATTATTGTTGATGAAGACACACAACAGCAAATAACAAATTTAAAAACACCCATTACTTTATTTCTTATTGATCCCGCGTAGCACAGTATTTCAATGCACAGCTGTAATTTAAAAAAAATAACGGGTCTTGTTTGGTAGTGATACCTCAATATCATGGGCAGATTTATGTATCACTGAAAACAGCATATTATATTTTAGCTAAAATGGATTAAGTGATATTTTGCTTGAAGCACTGAACAGACTTTTGTACAAATATATATTCTGAGATAATCCAAAACAATTACCAAATTTGGTAATTTAAATAAGAATGTGACTGAGAGCAAACTTTATAACTATATTCTTGGAATTACAATTATTATTACCTATTTGCAACGATGATATGTTCGTTTTGAACACAAGCTTTCGTTACGAAGCAGTTAAATGTATTAGCGTCAGTCCAAAATTGATTGTACGTTTCACTCTTTTTTCAAATCACTTTTCAAGTAAAAGGATGCTGCCACCAAATATATTATTTATATAATATATTATTTATATAATACATAGTGATAATATTATATAAATACATAATATTTATATAGTATTTATATAATATTATCGCTATGTATTATTTTTAAAGAAATAATATATCAAATTTAAACAATGTATCAAATTTAAGAAATGAATGGCAACATGCAGAACCCTATCGGGAATTCTAAAGATAGTTTGCATTTGGCGATTGTTAAGTCACTGATTTGGGAATACGAAACACTATATTACTGGAAGATATATTACAAACAATGATATACTTTTAAATCAGTGCGTTAAAGTGGATGTGTATATGAGCATATGTAATTATCACTGTCCACTATTTGGGAAAAACAGTAAAAA
The DNA here is from genome assembly GCA_000611955.2 of Stegodyphus mimosarum. Taxonomy (NCBI): domain Eukaryota; kingdom Metazoa; phylum Arthropoda; class Arachnida; order Araneae; family Eresidae; genus Stegodyphus; species Stegodyphus mimosarum. The sequence continues at coordinate 35,109 of KK115695.1, forward strand.
ATGGATACTACTTATAATTAATATTGAGCAGTAAAGTTTGTCAACAAATTAAATTTTATTTACAGATGATCATCGGAAGTGTTAGTTTACTAAATGTTGTAGCTATTTCTCAAATTCTATGTCTTGACGGGGAATTTATAAATACTATCATTATATATATATTATTTATATAATAAATATAAACTTAATTTTTTTTATAAACGATCAACCGGAAGTGATAGTTTACTTAAACCTCGTTGCTATTTTTCCAATTCCATGTCTTAACAGGAATTTTTAAACAAATAAAATTTTATCTACAAGCAATCAACTGGAAGTAACAGTTTACTTAAACCTACTTGATATTCTTCCTGTTCATTGTCTTAATAGGGAATTGGTGGTAGGGCACGTGCTGGTCACGTCAGATGCTTTAAACATAATGTTAGTTATAACAATACTTCTTACTGGAATTATCCGTAACATTTATGTATTCCTAGAATAAAATGTGTGAAGCGTATTCTTAGAATAAAGTGCACTTGCTAACACTAATCACAAATTATTTCGGCGGAAAATAAGTACTTTTTTTCTTACTTAAATACTTATTTTCATTATATTGAGCTTTCACGCGGATTTCTCAAAACAGTTTTCAAAAATCAAAGTAGAGAGAAAGAATGTTTCTAATAAGAGCGTATGCAGAAGGAATTTCGGTATACCACTGTTTTTATTACCGCATATGTAACATGAACTCAGTGCATATGATGTTCTACATTGTGGTACGTATTAACACAACTAGGAAAAGGTGAGTTCTCTTAAGATTGTAAACCTTGTGGGGTTTTACTTATTTAACTCAGTTTTCAATCCTTAAACCCCACAAACACTAAGGAGCGTGTAATCGCTTACGTGTATGAATAGAGACGTAAGACTTACAAAGGGTTAACTACCTTTTATTTTTTACAATACATATGATACAATCAACTGCTAACTCGTAGTGTACAGCAAAGCCTCCACTTAGGCTTGAACTTAAATGAATTTGAAATTAAACTTAATTAAGTTTAACTAAAGCTAACTGAAAGATATAGCCGAAGGTATCAAGATTCTAAATAGTTGGCCTCTAAATCTTAATTAGGTCGGCGAAGCCAAACAAGGGCCTAAAGTATGGTCGAGTGTAGCAATAGGTTAGAGACACGTAGCCAAAAGTCAAATGCCCGCTACTCAGGAACTCAGGCTCTCTCTCGAAATCGGTGAAACATCGACTTAAATGCTACGCATTACTCATTTGCATTAACTGCGTTTCTGACATTACATTCTGGTAGGAAATTGTAAGCTGAAACTAGAAATGATAGTAAAGATCCATAAACTTTAAATAACTGTTAATAAAATTAGGAGAAACCTTACAACCCAAATGAGATTAACATGCGTTTCGTTTCAGGTTGTAAATATGTTTTTTGATCCTCCTTGTATACAGCATTGCAAACAAAGTTTTAAAAACATTTGGCTGGAATAATAATAATTATATGTATAATTGTTTTTATATTTCGCTGTCACAAAATGGATAAAAGTTGGAATATTTTTCCTGAGTCAAATTCCTTATATGTTAGTATAAGATTTTATCATTCTAGAGATATAAAACAATGTCACATGTAAAGAAACGTACAAGCGAATTTCAAGGGAGAAAAAGGAACAATTTAAGGAATATGATTTAACTTAACGTGTATGTTTTACATACATTGAAATGTATGTTCCTCCACTCCTCATAAGTATATCCTCGCATAGCCCGCATCGGTTCTTTGATATACCAGACAATTTAAAACCGGATAAGTCGAGAAACTAAATACATAAAAATGTCATAATTGGTCCAAACATTTCTTTCCTCTATGCCTTTTAATGAACTAAACCTAGTAAGTTCATACGCCTTTATCAGAAATATTTTTTTACATGTGTTTCGTGTTTCATTTCCTGTTCTCTAAGAGCTGCAATACCGATACCTGCACACGTTTCAGCTTTGACCTACTCGCTTTATATAAATATCTGTTGCAATTTATTGCATCATTTATTATTGTTTGGTGAATTTCACTCCTATATTCATTCCATCATATATTCTGACAAAACGTCTGACAAAATCATTCAAGTATATATTTATAGTTATTAAGCTGTTAATTAATTGTAAGCGTTGCTCAGAAATTATCCAGCCTTAACCGTCAAAGGCCCGAACATGGGTACATACTTATATTATTAATGATGTAGATTCGTAAAACACGCGTAATCATTTTCATACGTTGAAAATGTATAAAGAACAATAATCCTGCAATCGAGGTACATTTAAATATTTATTTTATTTTAATTGATATTTGCGACTATAAAAACTCATCACACCAATCGAGCCTTCTCCAAAACTTTTACATTTTTTTAGATATCGCTGTAAGGCGAGAGTGGCACCAATTTATTCGCAAGAGATGCTGGAAGAAAAGTACGAAGTATTCGGGTTGAAATCTTATTTCGGAATGAAATGGTTTCGGTTTCGATACCATATTGATTGGTGATAAATAACTCCCTAAAATTATTATTGGCTGAAGTCTTATGTAAATCGTTTTCGTCTATGGTGGATAAAACAAATAATTTCTTCACAGCCTTATGTAAAAATGCTATGACATTGAAAAATTGGAAAATAACGTAGCCCACAGAGGTTTATTACAAGCAGTTATTATTTTGGGATCAGAAAGCGGAAATACCCGAATTAAAATGACGTGTTAATGGGCTATTGAAAATTCAATATATATATATATATGTATGATAAAAAAACACGGCTGTTTTAAGAAATAATTAGCGACCTCAGAATTAGCTATTCTAAATTTGGTGTCCTCTCCCAAATTCGAGATCTTTCCATATTACATAACAGACTAAAATTAACCACTGTCAGATTAGAGTACTTTCTGCATCTACTAGGTATAAATACCGCTCATAAGTATTTACGTCATCTTCCTTCCCCTAGCTTCTACCGTACTAACTTCGTAACCAGTGTATATAAGAAATTAGTGGGTAAGATGCCTACGTCTTTTTTTTTTAAAACCAGTGTATATAAGAAATTAGTGTAACTACTTATAATCTAAAAGAATATTATCTATAACGAAATTATTCTGATGTGCCTAGAAATAAAGATGGTAATTAGCTGAACTTTGTTTTTGTCAACATTTTCTTCCTACCACTCCACTTAACCATCAAAGACTGCAAGCTGTTAAAAGATCCAGTAGCGTCTATGCACTTAAAATGCTACATATATGTAATAATTTCGTGGAAGATGAAAACAATTCATTTTTAGTCATGACCGAAAAAACTGTTGCGTAGGTGCCTGGACATTATGGCGTAATGGAGGATCTGATGGAATTTCAGAAGCAGGACCAGCTTGATAGTTCAACATCATTTATTCTTGAATGCCGAATTTCTTAATATATAATTGTAGAAGAATAGGGGTGCTTAACACGCCCCATGATTTTAAATATGCAATTACATTTAATTAACGGCGAATAGCTAGCAGAGGCTGAGCGATAAGCTGTCAGCATGCAGGCGAAGAGGCGAAAGAGAAGCAGTAGGTCCAAGGAAGACGGGAGGAAAGTTCATAGTTTCAGTTAGAGTTAGAGAAAAATTTTGGTTTACAATTATTTGATAGGGCATGAGGTATCTGCATTAATACGTTACATAATTTTAAATGATCTCGAATTTAGGAGAAAGGATGAATTTAAGGGGAGAGCACCAAATTTAGAATGCTAATTTTGAGGTCGCCACTTATTTTTTAAAGCATATACCATATTTTGTTATATCTTACATATTCCCCCCTTCAAAAGAAATGTTGAGTGAGCAGGGTGGAAGAAAAAGCGTTAGAGCAGCAAAATGTACAGATATAATTTTGAAGATACAAGACAGAAATATATATATATATATATATATATAAAATTTTTACAACAATCTATTAAAATGAGTAACATTCAGGATTTCTGACTCTTAAGTAGCTGATATTGATAAAATTTAATTTTTCCAAATACAATGATTATACTATTCGAGAAAATGAAAAAAAGGAAGGGTAAATGTTACTGTAACAGTAGAAAATTATTATAAACTATTTTAAAGCCGACTATCTTATTTGTAAAAAAACATTAAACGCTTTTATGTAATATTTAGGACAAACTGCAATTGAAATATCCATAATTCTTAGTGTTTCAGATAGATTCATCACGGGGTAATTATCACAAAAATTACTTACTCGAGTTTAATTTTTGATGTTATTATCCTGTGAAGAGTCTATTTCAAACACTGAATTATAAATAATGAAACTGCAGTTTGCCTTAAATGTTATTAAAAAGACAGTTATTTTTTTTCAATTTAAAACAAAATGTCGAAAAATTCAACTTATTTCATATTGCTTAATTTCTACTTTTTTATTTAATATTTTTACTGGTTACAATAATCATTTACATTCGAT
>KK115695.1:39647-149075 GCA_000611955.2 Stegodyphus mimosarum
TCAGCACATTAGTTAGATATTATAACACAAAAATTTAATTTCAGTTAAGTAGATGACTATTTTATTTGCACTATCCCAGCATAAAAAAAATTCAGTTTCATCGAAAGGGTTGCAATAAAAAGTTATCTGTTCTAGTAAAATAAATTAACATTTCTTAAAGCTTTCCAAGAATTAATTCACATTGTCTGGTTACACGGTTGAGTATACAAAAAGAAAAAAAATCTTCCAGAAGGATTAAGAAAGTAATTAAGAATTAAAGTGTTTTGACATTACTTCAGTAATTATATGACTGATGAATTCTGAGAGTAATTAATTAAAATAACTAATTTTAAAAGCTTCGGGCAGGAAGAACTCTTTTTCCTATCTAGAATTTAAAAAAATCGTGACTGCATCTTGAAGAATTTTTCTCTTAAATGGAATTTGATTCTTGAAGCAGAAAATGCAGCAGCATTTCATAAATAATTAATGTTGTTTTTACGTCAGTCTCAAGATATTTTGACTGAACTCGAGACGTTGTAAACAATTATTATACAATCTTGAAGAGTGGTTAATTTGCATTCTGTTAAAGAATAGCTGTATTCGTTTATGTGGTTCTTTTAGTTGGACCGATGATATGTAACAAAGTGCAAGGTTTCATAAATTAGTTAATGGTTAATGAAAAGCAAATGAATTTTTAGTTATTTAATTTACTAATTTTTGTTTTATCCGCTATAGCTATGATAAGAATGTATTTACAAACATTTGTTGCGTTAGACTTACAGAAGCAATAAACGTAAAAACACTGCCCTCCAAAAGTTAAGGAACAGCATGTTTTTCAAAGCTCAGCATTACAAAAATGTCAATTACGTTTAAATTCACAGTTCATATGCACGCCAGTAACGATGTTTAAGAAAATATATGCAAAATCGATAGTTACCACTTTTAGTTTATAAAAACGAATACTTATATAGAAGTTGGAGAAAAATCTAAAATATCGTAATTTTTGTTCAAGAGCGTTGAGCTTTATTTCTTATTACAGTTTCGTGGACAATATCCAGGAGAGTCTATCAATGCCCAGGAAAAGTCGTTTGCCCGATTTGTTGAGGTGGCGGCCGATTGGATAGATGGAAATGGAGATATCACAAGCTGATGCTGCTAGACGTATCAATGTCTTTCTTAGTGTGGTCTACCGACTATGGAATCAGTTTGACTACCGACTATGGATGCTGACTACCGACTATGGATCACTTTGACTAACGACTCTGGATTCTGTGTCTAGAAGACATGTTTCAGGAAGACCTAGAATTACAAACACCTGCGGTAGACCTTTATTTAGCTCTTTCAGCCCAAAGGAAGAGTAACATTACTGTGCCTTAGCTCATGGCAGATCATTTAGAACAGAAACAAGAATCTGGCAACAGGAAAAAGAATCTGGGCTACTACAGTGCGCACACGTCTGCACAATACAGGTCTGCATGCAAGACGATTAGTTGTTTGTATCCGCTTGACCCGAAGACACAAAGATGCCTGTTTATGTTGGGCAAGAAAGCATGTCTCATTGACCAAACAACAATGGGCGTCTGTTCTCTTCACCATGGACCAGTCAACAGTGGGCGTTTCATTGTGGAACGACACAGTTACAGAGGTGGTAGGATAATGGTTTGGGGTGGTTTCCCTCTCGGTGGTCACACTGACCTGCAAGTGTTCCATGTAGGTACTCTGACCGGTGTGAGATATCGAGACGATATCCTTGATCAATATGCTGCTGCTATTGGTCCTGGATTTCCTCTGATAGACGACGATGCGGAATCGCACCGAGCCCGTGTTGCTGAAGAATATCTTGAGGGTCACGTTATCAGGACTGAGTGTTCTGTGCATACTTTTGGCGAACATTGTCGTAACAGTGTCAAGGTCCTGATCTCGAACAGGAAGCTGAATGCAGCTATGTTCTGGTAAGTGGTAGAATAACTGCACGTAAGAGGGGTTTAAAATCTTCTTCTATTAAACCACTATTTACAGCCACTTCCCAACTTGGAACGGATAACAGAAAATAATGACCGCACTTCGGGCTAAACTGAACAGTCAAATAATTTAAAAATAAAGTTGAGTAGAAAATTATGTAGTCGTTGCTCTCAGAGCTTTAAACGCGAGGTTGGCCTCTATTCTAAACTATCAATGGTGCGTAGAAAGATTTGGTTAATACTAACGCACTTAGATTACTTCAATAAGTATTAGATTAACAGCGCTAAGGCTTAGAACTTAAATACTAGCTAGTTAAGCGAACGTCGAACAGAGCCGAAGCGATCTGAGACTAAAAGCTCTCTCACACTGAGAAGTTCCTTGCTAACCTTTAAATACAAAACTTGGCTCCACTTCAAAATTAGCATAAAGCTGAATCGCGTACTCATTCTAACGGGAAGTTGAAATAAGAGTTAACAGGAAAGAGAAATTAACATAAAACTTTGTTAGTTTAAACTAAAACATTACAACGCACTGGAGCAGATGGCATGCCCAACTCATTCCCCATATCTGAATCCAATACAGCATCTTTGAAACTATCTTGGGAGACAGACTGCTGCCTTAAGTCCTCCTCCTCCAAGGTCGTTAGATGAGCCTGAACAATGATTACTCAGTGTCTGGCCATTGCTTCCCATTTCACTGACCAACAACTTATTTGACACCATGGAACGTCGCTTCCACCAGAGTATTGCAGCTAGGGTGGACGCATTCCTTATTAGGACAGATTTTTGCAATGTTACCATCCCATTTGTCCTCAAAACAATGTGATATACTTTTTCTACAAACCTGGATTTCTCTGCCAAGAGTGCAATTTTTTGCTATAATTCATGTTTATTTTGAACTTTACAAACACTCTATGTCGCATTCTTTAAAGAACTGTTTAGTGAACATGTCCGGTAGATTTCATGTTTCTATATTGTCTCCTTCTCAAATTAGACAAAAAAACATGCTGTGCCTTAACTTTTGGAGGGCTATGTTATTTAAATATGTTGTGCTTAAAATCTTCTCACTATTTCTCTCACATTATCTCACTCCTATAATTTTCTCATTCCTTGATTTTAAATTTAAACATTTAATTTAAACACAAATTTATTAGCCCAAAGGAACGTTATCCCACAAGGGCTATTAGTCTCGAAACAACATTATACGCCGCTTCACTATAAACGGCATATCACTTTTAAAATTGTTGCCATCGAATATTATGGACCTGTATTATATTTAAAGAAATTAAAAGATGAAAAATCTGCATGAATATATGTATAACAACGACTGTACCTAGAGCCATCACATTTTGAATAACGCAATCCTTCACCCGAGCATGGGTACCTGGAAGGCAAACCGTTGAATTTGTTTTATTACCTGTTTGATATTTTGTAAAACGTTAACGATTTTCTGATTAACAAACGCAACAATTTTAAAGCGAGTAATGGTAACATTGCTCGAAAAAAAACATTTTTATCTCCAGCACGCGAGACTGTCTATCGAAAATTCTTAAGATATGCTTTTTAAAATTTTTTGTGATATTGTTGTTGAATTGAATGTTTTGCAGTTTGAGTGAGAAGAATAATATATATGTTTAATAAATAAAGATAACATGTTGAAACGTTGAAAATGCACCTCTGTGGGCGTAATATAAAATCTGAAATCTTTCAGTTTTCTTTCCTGATTTTAATTAATATTTAGATGGATACAAATTGCCTTGCACTACTGAATAAGAATAGGTAAAATTGTGCCTTTTAAGAAGGAAACCAAGATTATTATAAAAATATTATAAAGTTTGAATGATTTACAAAAATGTAAAATGAAGGATTTAGTTCAGAATCCTGAAAGGATATGTGTCCGAAAATACGAAAGTTTTATCTTTGTATTCCATACGGTAATATAGGAAGTCACGACATTGCATTCATTCGATAGACAGAATGGGTATATCTGAGTGAGATAAAGTTAATTGAGTTTCATCGACCTCATTTCGGTATGTACAAACAACTGCAAATTCTATTGAATGAATTTTAGTAAAAACTCTATTGAATCAATTATTTTCAAATATAGCTTGTGGATTATACAGTTTAATTGCTCTTGTTGTTATTTTCCTTGCATTTTGTAGGGGCACTGTAAAAACGCTTTAAAACTCTTCTTTAATTGCCTTTGTTTTTGTATAAACAGATCGTATTGTTCAGTTTCTTGCTTCAATCGTAAAGACATTTCCTGCTTTGAAGTAATTATATTGATCCAAATTTCCATTCAGCCAATTAAATTCGTTATGCTGAATTTTAAAGACAAAATCTGATGTGCGCACCGCAGCACTCCCTTGTACGGCCTGTTAAATTATACACATTGTTTGCTGCGTTTCATTTAAACTTATTTCCCCAAATTTCATTAGATATGTATTTTTCATTCAATTAATCCAGTTCTCACTTCGCGGCGAGGCAAAAATAAAAATACATAAAAACTCAAAACACCTTCATTAAACTTGGTAAACTACAGGAAAACATAAAGCATTAAATTAAATTAAAACAGTTAAAAAATTTACAATTCAAATTAGGGTTTCTAAAAAATCCAGCAGTTCGACCATCTGCCAAGAAGACAGATTTTTCGGTGCAAAAAACTGAAATTTAATTTTCGTACCAGTCGGCAAAAAGACGCTGAAGGTGCAGAAGCTACTTAATTCACTGTTCTACTAAAACGTTTCAAATGTAAAGAAATGGCGGCTACGTTAGGCTTAGTAGCATTTAAACAAGTTTTAAATTGTTGTTAATTCTACAATTATCGCATGTAGATTAACTAAAAGCATAAAAACCTTAACCGCAACATAAGAAAAATACAATTCAATTACTTTTAAAACCAAAAATGCACAATTTACCAGCACATAAGATTAAAAAGCTTTCGGTGCGACCTATTGCCACCAAATATGGAACTTATGTTTTAGCAGTCCCATGTACAAAATTTCAACGTTCTAACGCTACTCGTTTTTGAGTTAAGCTAGATACATACATACGTACGACGTACGTAAGTATAGACGTCAGGAAAAAAATTTCTTCTGAGTCCATTTTGAATCCATTTTACAATTCACTTTGGAAAAAAATGTCCTTTATTATGTCCGTACGTACAAGTGTCACGCAAAAACATCGCTCAAATGGATTCAAGAGTGGTCAAATTGATATTTAACGTGGAAATATGATATCCTAAATTTTTCACAATTACAACTTTCTTTATTTCGCACAAAGAAATAAAAATATCTTTTGTAAGGTAAACGAAACCATTTTGTCTACAGAGTCACGTGCCACGCGGTGATTGTGTAGGTCATCACGCGGAATTCAAAGACATAATCATATTTTTAGGGACATACCTCTTCAGCTTCCATCGCAATACTTTTTTGTTTGCTTTTTTCATAAATAGGTGAACTTTATACTTCTTTTGTAATAACACTGTATTCAATTTAATATGATTTCCTCTTTTTCCGAATGGAATCAAACTACTGTATCGTTCTGAAAATAACTGCATAAATAAAATTTGAATAGAAGGGAATCTTTCGGCGTCAATTCCGCTTTGTAGTTTCGATAGTTTACCTTTATCATTTAGATGAAAACAATCATAACTTGGACAAGTTTTATAATTTAGGGAAGCTCGTTCTTTGAGAAAAACAAAGCTATGCGAATATTTCAGAAATTTTCAACAGACAATTTTCAAATTAAGACTAAAATGCTAGGAGAAAATAATGTATATCTTTACGATATGATGGGCGGTTCTTAGTTAATTCGTTGAAATTCGAGATGCTTTATATCGGAATGACTAGTTTTTCTGTAAAATATATTTTGAAATACTTTCCATAAGATCATAAAAAATTCGCAGTTCTAATTGTAGATGTGCTACTTTATGTTTTCAAAATGCAGTTCCTGCTAATCTTTATTTGTTAATTCATGCTAATCTTTATTTGTTAATTCATGCTAATCTTTATTTGTTAATTCATGCTAATCTTTATTTGTTAATTCCTGCTAACCTTTATTTGTTAATTCATGCTAATATTGATTTTTTATCTGCAGTTAGTCTCATTTTGTTTTAATTAAATATTATTTAGTGATACGAAATTCTTGGTGATATTATAGAAGTTCTTGTAAATATATATATATATATATATTTACTTGTTTAGGCTCGAAACTAAAGCGTCGGGCCCCCGGGACAACAGATGATAAGGTGATCCCCCTCATTATCAATTCCCCTAAGCGTAATCACGTTTTTTATAATTATGGTTGAACATTTCGTTAATAATTCAAATACTTTTATGCATTTTATTAAAATGAAATAATTTTGATAAATGTCTCGTTGATCCGTGCTGTAATTTGTCATTTATTATTTCTCTCAAATACCGTTATATCTCGTTCATGTTAGTTCTGTAATATAAAACATATGTAATATAATTAATGTAAAATCTTTATTTGCAAATTATGTACCTTTACACTTGGATTATAAAAAGTCTCTATTTTTTAACTGTTAAAGAAGCAGTTTGGCTAAATATTTTTATCAAGGTTATACTATACTCAGTTGATAGTAAAGCTATACTTACGAAACTTTCTTGCGTGATATTCCTTAATAAATAAGTTTTTATTAATATCAGTTTTGAGAATGAGTATTCAGCCTATCTACAGTAACAAGAATAGTCAAGTACATGATGCGTTTTATGCGTACACCAGGAAGTCTTATTGAAAGTGAACTGCAATTTTCTATCGACAATTCTGTTTATGCTTTCATATTATTAATTTTTCTAGTTAGACAAATAATTATTCATTCTGAAAGGTGAAAATATGAATATAATTTAAATTAAGAAAAATAGAACTTAGCAAAGTTGAATTTTTCTATTGTTTAAGTAAAATCTGCAATTGAAAAACATCTGTGTATTTTTCATTCTTCAGGCAGGTCCCTGGGTTATTGACTGTATGGTAGGTAGGGCTACGTACCTGTTGCGACTAGAAGAAATATAATACATATTCTTTTATTTTTTATCATTGCCGTAAGTGTTTTATCATACGTTTGAAAAACAAAATACGTCAATTAGAGAAAACATTTTGGAAACTATTTGGAGAAAAATATAAGTGAAATAACCTTGCGAAAACAATTTCCTTAAAAATGCAATCAAAATTATAAACATAAGAAAAGCATTATTCAGTCATAGTAAAAGCAATCAAGTTCCAACTCTACTGATGAGTAGTATGTGTGGAGAGCTATTAAGAAATATTGGCTTGCACTTTAGTTAAAAGACAATATAAAAGAATCCAAGAAGCCCGATCGTCTCATTGCTGGCAATCGAATTCTGGGTGGGATTATTGGAACAAACAACGTAATTTGCTTCTTAGTTGATTGAAAACACAACAGCATCAATATACTAAAATATAAGCTTCACATAAAAACGATCTGTTTAATAATGTAATACATAAGATACAAATATTTAACAGATTCAAATAATTCTACGTAGCAATTAAGATTCCTTAAGGTATAGAATGTTCAACTTTATTAATTCTAATAAAGTTTGAAAATTTCTGAATGTTTTCTTCTGTCTAACAATATTTATAAAACATAATTATCAAAAGTGTAAAAATATTAGAATCTGGCAATAAATGTAACTGAAAGGCTTGTCTAAATAAGCTAAGAATTTAGCAAATTTTCGCCGCAAATTCCCAAATCAAAAATTAAATTTATTCAGTGTAAGTCACAAAAACACACAGCTAAAGAAAAGGTTTTATCGATGAAAATTTCCCTTAAATCATTAAATGTATGTTTGATTTTCCTTTTTACGTCATACCTAAGATTTTCAGATAACACATAAGTATGTAAAAGAGATTTTAAAATTCTATTCATTTATCAGGAGCCATTAATAGTGAACTTTTAAATCAGATGATTGAAAAAAAATATTCAAAATTATAATGAGCATTTAATCCATCATTTAATTATTTTCCAAAGCAATAAAGCAACATTAATTAATATTATAAATTCAAAGTAATAAAATATTATTCGTATAATTTTGCGCCTGATTCGAATGACTAACAGGTGAAAAAAAAGAATTCGGGTATTTTCTTTAACTTCAATATTATGAAAATCTTCTCTTTCTGAAATAAATATTTGGCGTTTTTATTTAAATACTTTAGCTTAAACCCGCAGTTTTAAAATCCCATACTCAAAACTGAATGTATGTATAACGGAGAACTTTAGCATAAAATGAAATGACATAAGACATAATTTTGACCACTCGTAAATATTCTTTAACTATATCCAATTTTCGAATGAGGGTGTTTATGTGATCAATATTTTTTCATTTTTAATTTTCATAAGAACGGTATATTAACTTAATGCAGTTACTCAAAGCCTTATATAATGAGCACAATTTATAATCCGTAACCACACACACACACACACACACATATATATATATATATATATATATATAGTCGAAAGCAATAATTAGATTAAATTGTGTCTTGAAATTATTTTTATTTTTCATTCTTTAGTTCATGACACTCGTTTTTGAATCTTACAATCTGAAGGAAAATTATTTACTTATTCATTTTCATCTTTAAGCTTAGAAAAGTAAAGTTGATTGTTTTTATTTTATTTAATGGATTAAAAGATTAAGTCTATTAAAAGCAACTTTTTGTCGGCATTTACTGATAGATAGTTCTTTTTATATTGAATACATTAATTAAAATACTAGTAAACTCTATTTTTCAATTTTTACCATATTTTTTCACGTTTTCGCAAATGATACAACAGACTTTAGCAATCATTTATGCAGAATGTAAACCAAAATGTCTTAAATAATTGTCACCATTTATAATCTGCATATTTATTTACATAGGTCGGAAACTTATCACTATCTTGAAATAATGCTTGGGTTTGATACTTAATCTCATGACATTCTTTTGTGAGTCTGAAAAATTAATTACTTATTTTATCTCATCTTCAAACAGACGAAGGAAAACTGAATTACTTTTATTGCATTTAATTAAAGATTTTATTGCGTTTATTAAAACATTGAATCGTATAAAAAAGCAAATTTGTCAGTAAGTCAAGAACTAAATATATCTCGCCTAAACAAGATGGAATTTACATAACCCTACCTGGATGCCTTAAAATGCAGTTTATGTGTTTTACTAAAAAGTTTGCCACTTCAGATAATCTGAAAGTTTTTTTAAATCATTATTTAATAAGATTACTTTTCATTAAATTTACTAATTTATTAAACTTAATTAAATAAGTATAGAATTTCATATTTGCATTCATCTGTGAACATTTTCATACTTGATTATCAATATGAATAAAGCAATTTCCAATAATATATATTTAACTTCATTAAACAATTAATATTTGTAAATATACAGATATAATTTATTTGCATATGTAATGTTATTCAGTAGTGAGTATCTGAATGCGTATATTATATGATAAATATTTAAAATTAATTACATTAATCGTGACTGCAGAATTTAAATTCTGCAGAAAAAAAATAAAGGGACAAATTCTTAAATTTTCTTTAGACTAGAAGAAGAAGAAAAAGTGCTTTTAATAATATTATTTCTATTGTAATATATTTAGCCTAAACTCTTAATGTTCAGAGAATGTATTGCGTCAGTAGTATTATGTATTTTCAGGATAATTTTATAGTTACTTTAAGTCGCTAACTGTACACAATTTCATATTAAAACAACAAGCAATTAACCAATTAACTAAGAGACTGTATTCGATTAACGGGTATTTTAAACTCCATACTATAAAATGTAAGTAATATAAGCTAAAACAATAGATAGCGGCTTCAAATAACAAGTCTCAGTAAACGCGGATTTTTTTTCTAGCTTTTATAAACAGTTTATTAAAAAATTTGCTTGTAAACCACAACATTTTACTTAATAATGTGTAAAATATTTCTTCTTTTTTTTTGTCGTAGTCTTAAAATTCTTAACATTACCATTTCGTGTAACATTAAAGATTCAATAACTGTTAATTTCACTTTGCTAAATTTAGATTCAGTTTATATTTTTGTACACTTTTATTCATAAGAATGTCAATAAAATGTTGCGTACACGAAGCCGCATTATGACGCAGTCGAATTTAAATTTAGACATTCAGTGATAAGAAGATAATTTTTAATACAAAAGAACTTACAGTATGCATTTAAAAATATAATAATTAGAAAATATAATAATAGTTTTATTTTAACTATAATAATCATGCCGTTTGCCTCTTGATCACACACGTTTGACAATAAATCGCAATAAAAATATCAATTAATTAAAACGAGCGCAAAACCATTTAAATTATTTCATAGTTTTCCTCATTTTATTATTGATTATACTATGAATGTATCACTATTATTGTGACATCATTGATGACAAATATAAGATATTATTTTATTTAAGCACATATACATATGTATAAGATAAATTTAAACTTCTTTCGACTGTAATTTAATTTACATATTAGACATTCAATAAATTTCTAAACGGATGTTTCATTTCATTTTTTAATAAACTGTCAAAAGCAACTTATATTACTATACTAATGTGACCTCTGGTATTCCAGACTGTTCAGGCATATACATCCATTGCATTGTTAATAACCATAAAAGTCAAAATATTTTTTTACGACTTACCTATGTATATAAGCCATGACAGGTAAATAGCTATAAATACGTAACAGTTTCAAAATCACGGCTGTGACAAGTAATTTTTTCAATCCAGAGAAATCTTGAGGAAGAAGTGAAAGGGGAAAGAAAAAAGAAAGGTAGATGGCGTTCTCGGAAAACTCTGTTAAAGTTTGGGCACCCTCCTCTGAAAACCTCTCCCACCTCTCACAATCCCTTTTTTCACTTCCTCCTCTTCCTGGTCTTCGGCTGTCTCATGTGGTCTGCATGTAAACTACGATAACAATAAGGAAGACAATCAACAGGATGAGGATGAAACCCACTGCCACTAACAACATGGTGCTGCCTGCGGATGGAGAGCCCAGGGATCTCAAAGGAAGCTCTTCTTCCCTCGCAAGGACCCCGCAGGAGGGTTGCTGTCGGCATCCTCTCCGCCAAGCCCACAGCCAGGTGAAACGCGATAAATTCGCCAAAGTGGGGAAGACTTTTCCACAGGTATGCGAGCTTGTAACTTGCAGAAATATCCTAGGAATTCGTTACTCAAGACTTTCATTTTGAAACGAATATTTCACTTTGTCGTGCAATATTCTCTCTGACATTTATTTACGTATAAAGCTATGATAATGTTAGAAGCGTAAAACGTTCTTTGAGAAGAATACTTAGAAGTAATTTCTAAGGTGCTTATCTTAATTTCAATCGTAAATTCAAATTTTGTTACGGTCCTTCGCGAACTTGTTTTCCGTTAGACTTCGACGAGTTTCATCATATTTTCAAAAGAAGGAAAAATAGAATGCACATTTTCCAACATGCTAGGATTCTTATTTTTCCAACTCTGTTTTTGTATCGTAGGTATTTAAAGCATGTAAAAATTTCAATAATTTTATTTACTATTTTAAATCTCTTTAGCTCCAGCAAAAGGCCACAGTCACGCGCAATATTAACCATTGATTTCTGTTACTGAAATCTTACTGTCCGGTTGTGCTATTATAAATATTTTCATGAATAGATTTTTTTCCGAATTGCTTGGTATGATATTATTTCCATATTAAATACCAGCTTCTTAAAGAACATCACGTTTTGAGAAGTTTGGTGTTTGTATGATTATTAGGCACATGAATTTATTAGATTATTTCTCTAAAATAATATTTTGGGCAATATGCTACCATAGTTTAGCCGTCCTCGTAAAATTTCAAAATCTTTAATAAAATGAACATGATTTATCGATTTAGTACTTATCGTAGTTTATACGTCCTTATAAAATTTCAGTGTTTGTTTAGAAAAAAAATTGTATGAATTTAGAACTTATCTGAATTTAGAATTATTTACCTGAACTTAGTAAAATCTCATATGCATAGATTTTATTAACTTAATATGATCTAAATGAAAGATAATGTTTTCTCTCTTTTTTCAAGTACTATTTATAGGTATTTTGATTTCCTCTATCAAATGAAACATCAAAATCCATTACTTAAAATTGATACTTATTAACACTTTACAGATCATTTTAAGCAAAATTCTTTTCTTTTCATCATTGGAATTAATTATTCGTATAAAATATAAAAGTAAAACATTGACTATTTGAAAATGTATGTCGCAATCGAGTGTTTTAAATTTCATTTGTTTTAATTTATTTAATCAGATAAAAATACATTTTCCTTCTATTATAAACACATCAAAGGAAAGCAAACTTTTTATTTGGGAATAATGTATCAGTAAACCGAAACATGAACGGATAATTAACATATAGGGAACTTTCAAGGTTTACACTTTCTGCTCGAATGAAGGCATCATATAACAATCTCTACAATATCCAGCCCATTATTCGTTCTTAGTATTCAAATTCAGCCAATACGATATTATTAACTACGATTACAATAAAACTTTTATGCAAGGCATTTCTAGAGCTCAATGCTATTACAACACTCATATGTTTCTGCATAATATTACTTTATGCTATAAAATGCTTTTATAAATATATATATTTGAAGCAATCAGTGTGAGAATAAATAAATTGAAAGTCAATACACTTTATTTTAGGTGTATTTAAATTTTGGGAAAATAAAATTTTATACAATTTCGTATACATGTTAAAAGTTTATAAATTTTAGAACTTACTACAGTTAAAGTAGTAGCTTAAAATTGCTTCATTCAATTTACTTTTCATTCTAAAAATGATCATGAAAGTTCTAATGCTTAAAAGTGAAACATGTTGAATTTACTGATATCATTTATTTTCATTATAAAATATGTATTTTGTTATTAACAATGCTAGACAAAATTAATTTAAAAAACTATTACGCAGTTAAAATTTTTATAATAATAATAAATCGAATTAGATCAAACTCTTAATGAGTAAATTCTGTTGCAGAAAGTCAGATCTCATAATATTAGAAAAGAATGTAAAAGTTATACGAATAGGGAAAACTTCAACAAATTTATTAAGAGTTATGTATATAGATTTTTATGCAATTATTATTTCATTATATTGAATATAAATTTATATATATTATTTTGAATGTTATTATTATGAAATGTATTATTTTTTAATTTTTTTTAATATAAATAACAGATGCTGACATTTTACATTCGACTTATTCATCAATGAATTTAAATAAGAGGTAATTTCCTTTAAATCTGGTTTTCGTATTCTGTATGTAGTTAGTTATATTGTTTGCAATTTCAGTAGCAGACACATATTTGTTTATTTTAGTGAAATTTCATTTATTTTATCCAAATGCAATAACTATTCATCATGCATCACAGAAAAAGTCTCGATATAAATTTAACGATCTTATTAATAACCAAAATATACGACAAAATGCTGGAGGCAAAAATCATAACAACTGATTTTTTTTCTTTTTCCATAACGTAAATTTCCTATTACGATTTTTGCATAAATATCTAACAAATAAGAATTGTATCTTACACAACGTAATACAAATACCTGAGAAGGAGTTTCAGAGCAACGAAAATGTATCTGAATGTTCCGAAAAATTTTCATGCACTTTTGATTAATTCCTTTATAAAGATGATTTTTATTTGGCGCATTTTTTAACATCGCCAAACAGGTTGCCAAGTTAAAATGTCAACAAAAGACTCGTGTCATTTAGTGTCATTTATTAAAATGATGCTGTTTTTGTGTTCGAAATTTATTGCTTGCACTATAAACATGAGTGCAATAATAACCACTGAACGTTAACTGTAGTGAACGTTGACTGTAACCGAAATAGATGAATTTTTTTGCTATTTTCGGAATCATTACTGAAAACATCTGTTCCGTTATATGATATTTCATAATGGTTCTAAGAATTGTAAATTAAAATATAACGCTCTGAATATTGATCAGCAGTAATAGAAAGTTAAGTAAATATTTCATTTCTTTATTAAAGTATAATTATTTCATTAAATGTTTGTCACAGACATGTATAAATATACAGAGAGAGATAGATACAGGGAGAGAGAGAAAGGGATTTAAGATTTTTTAATATAAAAGATGTAACATTGGTAGAGAAATACGCTAATGTGACATTTTAAATTGGACAAAATAACAACCTTAGTTTGGCGCGAGTTTTTTTAAACAAATGTTTATTTATGGAAGAAGATTAAAGATTCATGAAAAAATTAATATTAAATACTTAATATTTATAAGCGCACTTGAATCATTATTAAACAGGCTTGAATCTTTATTTATTACTATATCCTACCGCAAATGTATACGTTTTTTAAATTCAGCTCCGTTCTGTACTTGATCGTTTCTTGTATTTTTTCCTATACAAGTTAATTTTCGAAAACAACCGTTTTTCACATTACAACATTTTAATTTTTCACAATTTTTACACACATTTTCACACACATTTTTACATTGCTGCAATATATTTTTAGCTACAGAACACACTTTTTACATTACATATAGTTTGCAGCATAATTTTAAATAGTTTTTTAAATGGTTCTTACATACAGCAGCTTTTCACTAAACTTTACCTTTTACTAGCGCCCTCTTTTATAAATAGAAAGAACACTACTTTACATTACTTGTCCACACTCCAGTAGAAATAATGGTAAATTATTTAATTTAATTTAAAACTTACTTTTTGCTTGCCTTTATCATATTATTTTAGTATTATTTAATTTAGTTTCTAGTTTATTTTTAGTATATTAATAGTTTCTGTATCTTTTTTCTTTATATGCATATTCGTGTCGGGGAAGTTTTTTGTGGGCAAGAATTCTCTAAATTAAATTGGTTTTCTAAAAAAATGGTATTATAAAGGGTATTGTTTTGTATTGGCTTCGATATGTACTTTTCTAAAAGTTCCACTTGTTTCAATTACTTTTGGTAGGTCACATCATTTGGATTTACTTTTGGTTTTGAATTTTACACTTGCCTACATAAATGACGAAACACGAATTGAATAATTGAAGGGTTAGGTTTGAGGGCATCTTCCCCTTGATAAGTCTGTCTTCTGCCCCCAGCTCAACAATTATTCACTTATGCATATTTTTTATTTTTAGGATTTAAAAAAAATTAATTACAATTTTATATTTGATACTTGCATTACTTATGATCTCAGAATTTAAATGATATTGTAGATTAGTTCGCAGCAATATAAATTATTTATAATTTCTTTTAAATTTATTTCTATAATTAATTTTTCACTTGCTTTTTACGTAAATTGCTTTTTACGAATAGAAATTTTGTTAAATTCAAATTTCATTCCTTGCAGCAATGGCGCAAGAGAATTATTTAAATTTAATTTAACTTTACTATATTCTTTTGAAACAATATACATTTTTATATATGTATCATTTTATCTATATAATATAATCATATACTTCATTCGAGTCATTTATATATATATCGAGTCAAGTCATTTTTATATATATCATTTTATATATTCGTATGTATCAAACTAACTAAACTAAACTGGGATCTATTTCAAGTTAGTTATCTCTTTTTATATAATTAATTTCACAGCATACTGAGCGACTTTAATAATTAATAATGTTATTTTTTGAAGTGTTAAGGTTGAATAAGCTTAACGCTGACGAATGAGTTTAATGCTCGTAAATTTAGGAATTTTTGCAAATTTACGAATATTACGCCTATTCGTGTTACCTTAACACCTCCAATAATCGTTATTTATCGCGTTATTTTAACTCAAGCTTTAGCTTTAATTCTGAAATTTCTAAACTTTTCTCTTGTTTATATCAAGCAAGAAAAGAAACAGAATAAAGAATAAACTAAAAGTATGTCCTTGTGTGTGTGTGTGTGTGTGTGTGTGTAACAACAGAAACAAATGGGTACCTACGTATAAGCAGCTGTTTGAAGTTAAGCAGCTGAATGATATTATAGAAACATTTGATCAGTATCTATATACTTTGTTGCCGTTGCGCTTGTATTTACATTTCTCTCAAAAGGAATGTATACACTCATTCTCAGTCAATCAATTATTTCCTAAGGCTTTTATCAGCATATGCTTCGTCAACAAAGTCATACGCAACTCCGAGACAAAATTCTTTCTCATGCAACTTGTTATTATTTTACCAAAGTCGGAATATATCTGCATTTAATGCAACTTCCGTAGACTAAGGACCACAATTTAAGACTTTCCCTGTTTCACGAATTTCGAAACATCATATGTCTATTTATAATGATAAATAGTCTTGTCTTGTATTGGGTCTTGTCATTTGAAACAAAGTAGTTTAAATATTATATATTCAAAAGATGGTATGAATATGATGCATTTAAAAGGCAGATCTGAAACACCTATATGCAACTCTGATATTAAGACCTTAGCTGTTTTAAAAAATATATTCTATCGACTTTGAATTATTCATTGTTTGAATTGGGTAATTTTATTTAACATTTTTTTCGTAATGTTCGGAAACATAGGTTACAAAAATTTAAATCCGAAAAGGATACTTATTTCTCTCACTTAATAATGATGCTTCCAATTTCTGCAGTATCTGTCACTGAATTACGATCAATAAGAAATTATATTTCTTTTAATGCAAATTTTGATTATTGTAAACACTCCAAAGTGTAAATATGATTTTTGCTTAAGATTTCAACTAATGCAATTACTAGTTGTTGATATGCAGCTTCATGATAAATACTACTTTAGAGCTTATAATCATGATTTGATTAATGTAATTTGGTAATAAATCAAACTGCTGTGCTGAGTTATTTCAAAATGGTGTATTTCTTAGACATTTTTGTAATAAATAAGAGGATTTCGCAATATATACTGTTAATGATTGAACGAGAAATAATCACTTTTTTAAATGCATAAAATATTGTGGACTTCCGCATTTTTTTAAGGATTATAACAAAATAGTCGTAGCAAAATAAGAGCATTGTAGCAAAATGTGCATTATCGCAAAATAGGTGTTTTACTGGAATGAGTTTTTAATCCGTTCCTTTCAGTCTCAGAACTATGCATCTGCATTATCATCTATTTGATGAGAGTTTAAGTATCTTAATATATATGTACGCAAAGAACGTGTTTCATCGTGAGATTGTGTTAACTGATTCAATTACGGAGCAAGAAGTAGTCCTTCTAAGTTAAAAATGAAACATTTAATTCTGGTAATCCTGCAGAGCCATTAGGTTATTTCGAAGCAAGTAAATCATGAAAGATGAGCAAAGCCTCCGCCGGGAATCGAACCACAGACCTCTCGCATACGCGCCTAGCGTGCTGACCACTACACAATGAAGGCATGCGAAGAAAGCGAGAGAAATACCTTATATACCCCCTTTTAAAGGGCGACTGGTGTTTTGGAGACCCAATAGCCAAATCCCGGTGGTGGAGAATCATCATCCACTACCTTTATAGTTCGGGCGCCAGTTGTTGTTGCTAATGACAGGCGAAATCTTGCATTCTTGCTGTAGAGTCATTAAGCTATTTAGAAGCAGGAGAGATGAAAAATGACCAACACCTTCGCCGGGAATCGAACCACTGACCTCTCAGTTACGCGTCGAGCGTGCTGACCACTACACCACGAAGGCATGCGAAGAAGGCGAGAGAAATACCTTATAACCTGAACTTCGGAGAGACGCTTACAAAAGTACGCAGGAATAGGTTTCTACTTCTTGCTTTTACTTCACATAAAGTTGCTGTTTGTACATAAACAGATGCTAATACATGGTCTATATTTATTGCCACGTACGCACGGTTGTATTGGATTGAATGCACATAGAACCGATGATAGCTTCATAAAATGTGCTTTTCAAAAGAAACACTTTACAATTACGGAAAACTTCACAAACGCACTCATTTACCTCTTCTCAGTATGACAAAGCACAGTCAGTAGTTAGCAATTCAGACTACTTAGAACTTTATACTACTAGTTTGCAATATAGAGCAAAGCTCGCACGGAGATCTCTCAATACTCCGAACTCAATTTTGAACTGAAAACTGAGAAGTGATGTTGCCTCCCGTCTTACATAGTTTTCCACCGGCCGCCGAGAAATGTTCAGTACCTTACATTTCTCGAAATCGCTTTAAAGCATAAACAGTTAAAGTTACATCTAAGGGCCAGATACGGTGAATAACAGTTATTAAATTACAATACCAAATACAATTACTCAGGGACCGGTCCAAAATGTCACCAAACTGTCGCCAAATTTAGCAACGAAAATTACTCGCCAAAACCATCGTCAGCGTAGCACTATCTCGCAAATATGGCAAAATAGCCATTACCTTAATGATAACCTTGTAACACTGAAGAATCACTCTTGAGGAATTTCATGTTGATAAGCATACAAGAGATATTATAATTTTGGACACAACTTCACTGAAATTATTTACATATATATAGAATTCTTAACAATATTATATGATATTATCACGTCTGTGAAACATAATCAGCACCATATATAATGCAGGAAGTTCTGCTGGCTGTAATTAATAATTAAGGGAGTTTTCCATAACATTCAGTTTTCTTAAAGTCATTCTGAATATTAATAATTTTCACCGTGTCCAAAAAGCATTCTTCTTACATTCCTCACGTCATTATACATTCATATATCACAGTAAAATTCCTAAGAGTGATTATTTACGCTTTCCTAAATAATTATAGATAAATGAATAAAATGTACACCTTACACCAAGAAAAGGAACTGTTTAATATCCCTAGTTCTACTACGCCGATTGACAAAATTTAAATTACGCTTTCCATGTCTCGAAAGTGGGACATATTATATTTACATATAGCGTTGCTTTAACATTGGTGTTTTGATATAACATCGGACTTTTTCTGAAATGTCGTTAAGTATTTCTTTTTCATATTTCGATTCTAGGATTAAAATTATGACAAAGTGCCAAGTTTTGTAAAAATCGCACCAGTAGCTTTATAAGTTGTTTCTACCGCCTTCTTCGCATGCCTTCGTGGTGTAATGGTCAAACACACTCGACGCGTATTCGAGAGGTCTGTGGTTCGAGTCCCGGCTTGGGTACTTTCATTTTTCATGTCTCCTGCTTCAAAATAACCTAATGCCTCTACAGTGGCACCTGAATTAAAAGGTGGTGGATTATGATTCCCCACCACCGGGATTTGGCGTTTGGGTCCATAATCCCCAGTCGCCCTTTAAAAGGGGGTGTACGTAAGGCCATCATGTATTCGTGGTGTAGTGGTTAGCACGCTCGGTGCGTATTCCAGAGTTCCGTGGTTCGAGTCCCGTTGAAGGCGTTGCTCAATTTCCATGTCTCCTGCTTCGAAATAACCTAATGTGTCTACAATGGTCCCCGAAATAAAAAAAGGTGGTAGATGATGATTCTCGATCACCGGGATTTGGCGGTTAGGTCCCCTAATCTCCAGTCGCCCTTTAAAAGGGGGAGTATAAGGTATTTCTCCCACTTTCTTTGCATGCCTTCGTGGTGTAATGGTCAAGCACACTCGAAGGTATTCGACAGGTCCGTGGTTCGAGTTCCGGGGAAGGCGTTGCTCATTTTTCATGACTCATGCTTCAAAAATACGTAATGTCTCTACAGTTTTTAAAAAATTAGCTGCAAGTTTACCTCCACAATGTTAGTTAAATTTTGTTTATATTTGTTAAAATTTAATTGATTCCTTCTTCTACAATCAGAAATTTAGAATCAATCCAAATAAAATTTGCAGGTATTATCAGATTTGTATTTAAAATTTGTATTTTTTAGTAATTTTCTAAATTTTTCGAAAACGGTTTTCAATTATAAGCTACAAAATGTTTGTCATAGTCTTAAAACAGATGTATTTCCAAGCACACCTGCAGAAAATTAGAATATTTTATTCAAAATTTGCCAAGATATACATAAATTTATGTATCGGCTCTGTTTGAAATTTAGTATATTTGTTATAAGCTATAGCAAAGCTAATTATGGTTTATGCACTTTGTTAAAATTATTTCAAAAAATGAAGGCTGGACCTTTATAACCCTGTTATTAAGATTTGTAGGTGTGATTACAATGATTCGGGAAATGGTAACAGGCCTATGGCAGTACTCAATTAGTATATTATGTAAAGTCTGCATTTTCTAAAATAACTACTATTTATCCTCTTTTGCATTTGTATTGTTTTATACCCATTGCTGGTACCTCTGTGTTTATTCGCATATGTGTATATATTTCTTTCGCATGTTTTTCCATTATTGCTCAAATAAAGCGCCGTGACTCAACTTTCAACTATAAAACTGATACTCTCGCCGGTCTTATATAGTTTTCCGTGGCCGCCGAGAAATTTCCACCACCGTCTGTTTCTTGAAATTACTGGAAGGCATATATGGTTAAAGTTACATCAAAAGGCCGGATACGGTTACAGTTACACATCGAAACCAATAACAGTTGTTAAAAATTATTTCCTGCTTTTCATTAATCTTTGCCTTCCAGCAAATATAAAAAATTCCAGCATTCACAAGATCGAGCTAGCCTTCTGGTCTGCGAATTTAGTCAATTTTCGTAGTTCCATGGTTATCTTGTTTCGCGTTTATTCTTTTGTTTTGCACACTTATCTTATGCCTATGCTCTCCCATAATCTTCGTTAAAAATTAGTATTTCTCATAAAAACATATCTTGCATTCTTAGTTCGTGGCGGCATGATTAGGGAGGTTACTATGTGCAGTAGGACCTTGCCACCCACGTACTCAGGTGTCAGCAACACTCATATAGACTGAGAACCTTTTATTTCGATTGTGCACAGTGAAAGTGAAAGGAAAATTGGTTTCCATAAATTAAGAATTTTACCAATTGAGTTATTCTTGGCGCCAACTGAAAAAGGTGAGCCAAGACAAATCTTAAAATTTCTAATAAATTTTACAGAATTTTATATTTGAGCATAATTTGAGGCGCAGAATCGAAATGTGAAAAAAAAATCGATACCTTATTTCAGAAAAAGTTATATTTTATGCCAAAATATAATGAATGCCAAATTAGAATCATATGCCAAATTATACGCTACAATACCTATGTTAGAACAATAGTATATATAAATCTAATATACGTCCTAAATCGCGCTTTTGAGATATGAAAAACGCAAGTTAAAACTTCTTCAATCGGCCTAGTGACACAGGAGATACATAAGTGTCCCTTCATTTTTTTCGCAAGTTCTACATATTAAATAATTGGCTAAAAAATCTTCGGAAATGTCAAACATATATCAGAAAAAAAATCCATTAGAAATTAACACCACATACCTCAGCACGTCAAAATAGTTTCATTTGTTATAAAAAAAAGGCATTAAAGAAACTAAACTAGTTATCAAGATTAATAATAAGATGCAGGGCATTGAAAAATCCAGTTAGCATGAAAGAAGATATATTTTCCTCTGGAAGAGGTAAAAGAAATCTCTATATTTCTTTTCATTCATAGATATTCATTTGTAAATTGCTCTTTTGTACTCAGATATAAAATATTTGGATAGATAGGTATATAGGTTTTGGAAACATTAAATATATGCAAATAAACTTATATGTGCAAACGGATGTTGCAATGTGTATATTTATAAAAATGTATTATATTTTATATGTTACTCAAAGTAAATAATTATATACTACTTAAAGTAAGCACAAACTGAATACATTCGAATAAATTAAAAGTTAAAATTTATTTTCCCCAGAAAAAAAAGCCGACCAAGATACAAGCAAACTGGAGAACTGTTTACTGTAAAAAATTCAAATTTATAGCAAAAAATAAAAAATTGCGGAAAAATCTAAAATAAGGTTTTTCATCACGCTATTACGAATTTGTTAGGAATGTAAAAAAGAAATAATAGAAAAGTTTTAAAAATTAATTGAGGGATGTACTCTGCTTAATAAATCCGTGGACTTTTAAAATTGCAGTTAGAAGATAGATAAGGATTTTCTTTATTTATTTCAGTTTTAACTTTCGATTTTTTTTTAAACTGTGGATGATGGCAACAATATATTCTTTTATAAAAGCTATTTGAATTGGAATTTTTGTCGTAGAACCAGCGCCTCAATTATATCAGTTTTATTTATTTTTATTTGATTATGACTTTTATTTATTTATTTATTTCAGTTTTTTATTATTATTCAAAGGAGCGTTAGTCCGGAAGGACTATTAGTCTCCAAACGGTATTATGCCTTCATTCCCTATTAATGGCATATCACTTTTTAAATTCTTGCCACCAAATATTATCGCCCTGTATTTGATATAAAGAAATGAAATAATAAATAAAGAATAAATAATTTGCATGAATGTATGCATGTTTCTCGCATTGTGTAAAAATAATGGCACCTAGAACCATCAAATTTTGAATAACGTAATCCTTCACCCGAACATGGGCGCCTGGAAGACCGAATATTGAATTTAGAATTTGTTTTATGGAATATTTGAATTTATTATATATTTCATATTTTGTAAAAATGTTTGTATTTTTAAAACGATTTTTGATTAACAAATTCAAAGATTTCTAAGCCAGCAATGGCAACACTGTAAGGAAAAAAAAAGCATTTTTATTTCCAATGCGCGAGACTGTCTATCAGAAATTCTAAAGATATGCTGTTTTTACATATTTTCTGATATTGCTACTGAATTGGATTGTATGTTGTTTAAGTGAGAAGAACATGCTATTTTATAAATAAAGATAACACAGAAAATGTTAAAAAAAACGCCCCTTTGGGCGTAATAAAAAATCTCAAAGTTTTCAGACTTTTTATTCCAAAGGAGAAGTTTGACCAGAAGGACTATTCATTTCGTTTTGACATTTTGCGTTGATTCACTAAAAGCGTTGTTTAATTTTTTTAAATTATTGCCACCAAATATTATCCCCTGCATTTTATTTAAAGAAATTAAATAATGAAGAATCGGCATAAATGTATGTCAGTTTCTGGCATTGTGATAAAATAACGGTACCTAGAGCCATTATACTTTGAATATTGAACGTTCCACCCGAATATGGGCATCTGGAAGCCCAAATTTGAAATTTGGAATTTGTTTTATTATCGATTTCATATTTTGTAAAACTTTAACGAATTTTAATTAACAAATTCAAGGATTTCAAAGCGAGCGATGGCAACGTTGTACAGAAAAAAACATTTTTATCTCCAGCGCGTGAGACTGTGTATCGGAAATTCTAAAGATATGCTCATTTTAAAATTATTTTGCGATGTTCCTCTTGAACTGAATTATATGGTTTAAGTGCGAAGAACATGATATTTACTAAATAAAAGTAACACACAAAATGTTAAAAAAAACACCGGATGTAATTTAAAATCTGAAACCTTTGAGTTTTTTTAACTTTTTTTTAAATTTTATTTTATTTTTTATATTTGAGCTTCTGAGGTGGCATGATATTTATACGCAAAATAAAACGAATTAAACTGTGGGAACGATACTTAATTAGTTTAGGGTTTTGAACTTGCATTAAAACCCACGGAAGATTATTTACAAATTTGTTCCAGAAAACATTTTACGCAGTTACCACACACATACTGTTTGTAATTCATCACACTGGAGTCTAATGTACTAAAACACTTGAAAAAGATGAATGTAAACTGAAGGCGAAGAAACGAGTAAAGCGTTTTATGATTTAGGCAAGCTGCTATTTGATTGTGTTCGTAAACAAATATATTTAAGCATGTCAATGAAATATTATACGAAATTTTAATCACACCTTATTTACATCTGCACATGCGCTTTAGAGAATTCGTAATAATTTTACAGAAATTTTATTTCCTAGATAAAAGGAGTTCTTGTCCCTAATAAATTTCTTCCTTTTGATTATAAGTAATTATATATATCTCAAATTTAAGATTAAATTTCTTGCAGCTTGAAGGCCAACTACAAAATGTCAAAGACAAATTTATTAACCAAACAAACGCGTAGGATATCAACCGTGTATTGCATACAACAGTATATTTATTTAGATGCAGTATTAACTGTGTATATATCTGACATGGTATTCATATAACTTTGTGACTGTAAACCGATATTAACTGTTGAACTTAGCCATAAATCACATAGCCATTTCCATGGCTGTTGAACTTAGCCATATGAATATAACCGTAGTTTTAATAATAATTTGAAATTTAAACCAGTAGCAATTTAATGCATTTATAATATTGTCCCAGTAAAGAATTATTAAACGTGCAAGAATATTCCAAGGATCCAAGAACTAATTATTACGGAGTGCCTATAGTAAAGAACCCTCTACCTCCATATCATAGTTAATAAAAGGGAGCAGAAATAGCAAGAAACACATGAAAGACGTTAAGGAAAAATAAAAAGGAAGTCAACATGACTTGAGAAAAGTTACAGAGACAAAAAGAGCTACTTATAAAAACATTCTAGCTCACCAGCAGCCGAGCGGTAAAGATGCTGAACACTGGTAGTTCGGTCCGAGGTTCGAATACCGCGAACGGGCTGGCTGCATGGGCGTTTTCGTGGTTTTCCCCATGTGTAACGTGTATACCAGCCAGTTTCGCATAGAAAGTCCTCCACGAAGGCATCCCTCCCTTAGGCAGATAGCCCTCGTGTGATTTGCCATAATTGAATAACCTAACCTAACCTAACCTAAAAACATACTAAGTTCGGGAAAATTAAGAAGCGATTAGCGAGATTCGATCTCGGGACCTTTCGGTCTCGAGTCTAACGCGCTAACCACTGAGCTAGGGAGAATACAGATTTTTTGGTATTTTAAGATTTTTAATAACTTTTTTTGGGGGTGCAAGAATATTACTTGGTAAATTCAATAGTTTATATGATAAATTACATAGTTTAAATTCAAATTCTTAGTTAACATTTTTGCAGTTATAATCGGTAATGATAGAAATATTCTTGTTTAGATTTTCATGAATTATAAATTACATGTTTCCATCACATTAGTCCATTATGTACAAAATTTTAAATAAACTCAACATGTTAAAATCTTGAACGCTACTAGTTGTAATTCTGAACTGATATAATTTAAATTTTTAGATTTGAGTTATTTAAAACAAATGATGCGAAAACTTAGTCAAGTGAAAAAATATTTTTATAATTACTTAGTAAGTATTTCTTTTCAGAATATTTCCTAATTCTCATTCTTTTTTCGTTCTAGACTTACCGAATAAAAAATTTATAAAGTTTATAAAAAAAACAGGAAAAAATTATAATTCAATTTTGACTTTAAGCACCTCTAATAAACATTTTTTGTTCCAAGAAAAGTATTCCTTGTCCTGGAAAAGTAAATCTTAGTGCCTCTGTAGCGAAATATTTGTTGCAAGCCTCAAGCGCAAGGGGTCAAATAAAATATATCCACAGCTATACCTTCGATAACAAAGTCACTTCTTTTTAAATAAATGTACAAGTCCCCACATAACGATAATGTTTGAGTATCAAATTTGTTTCCAAGAATTTGGCATTCCTATTTTAACAATTCATTTTGAAAATGTGATTTTGCGCTTTATAGCTTATTCTTAGGGTGTTGAATTCTTAAATTAGAAGGGACAAATTTTTCTACGTAACTTAAAATTTCTTCAGATACGAAGATTCGATTACAATTTCTTCTCAATTTTCTGAATTTTTATTCGTTTCTGGCAGTTTTAATGGTAGAGTCTTCAAAACATTACAATGTAATCCGAAAGTCTAAGATTGCATTTTTTTAAATGTTTCATTAATAATTTTCGTAAAATGTCTCTCTACTGGGCAAGTGAGATAGCATCTTTTAACATTTTTCCTTATTTATTTTCATAAAATATATTTTAACAACACAAGAGTAATAGCAGTAAAGGTTTTTAAAAGTATTGCACGTTCGTTGGACGCCTGCCCGTTGCCGCCAAAACTGTTGCCAGTTAGGGATATCTCGCCAAATTACCAAGGTACCACCATTTACTCAATGTTAAATGGGCTTGCCCCTGTGTTCTTTTTTTTTCGGGATATTGTGTCTTAAATGTTTCTACGTCACAAAAACATGCAACAATTTCACATATAACTGCACTAAAATCATCTATGTACAAATTCGTAACAATATCAATTTATAACAGCAACAAATTACTCTTTTGAGAACAAGATTACGTGTCACATTGAACAATCACAAAAATTATGTGTACACCACATGACTTTTTTGTACGGAATACTAAGTTATATGCAGTTTTTGCTGCATTTCGTTTAGCTTATTTCCTCGAATTTCATTACAGATATATTTCTCATTCAATTAATTTCGTTCTCAATTCGGGACAAGGTAAAAATACATAAAACCTCAAAATGTCTTAAATTAAAAAGTGAAAAATATAGAACATAAATACAGTTAAAATAATTTAAAGAAAAAAAATTTACAATTAAAATTAGAGTTTCTACGCAAAAACAACCAATTTGGCGACGGGCAAGAAAGCAGATTTTCCGGCACACAAAACTGAAAGTTTACTTTTGGACTCGCTCGGAAAAAAGACACTGAAGGCCTAGAATTTGCTGAGTCAATATATGGGATAATTTAATAACTTAAATGATAATTCCAGAATGGATTAAGTATGATTTAATTCACAATAATGAAAGAAAACATTATCTTTGTTGTTGCGAAGCTTAGTTTCTCTGGATTGGCAACAAATTCACTATTCTGCCAAATTTCAAATGTAAACAAATATGGGTGCTACGGTAAAAAAATAGGCTTAGCCTATTTTTTATCCTTAGCTACGGTAAAAAAATAGGCTTTAATTCTAGAACTTTTAAATTGTTGATAATTCTTCAAATATTGCATGCAGATTTACTAAAGGCATAAAAACCTTAACTGGAATGTAAGAACAACATAATTCAATCATTCTTAACAAAAAACATCGTTGAATTGCATTCGATAGCGGTCAAAATGGATATTTTTGTTGAAATATGGTACACGGAACTTTTCGTGATTACAATATTTCCTTTACTTTGTACAAGGAAGTAATAAAAAAGCAATTGTTGCAAAATGTACTAATTGATGAAATTTACATATCAGTTCACTTATTAAATATATGAGTAATCCTTGCATTTTCAATAAGATGGCTATAAATAACTTTTGTTTAATTCAGATTTGCCAACCTATGATATTCAAAAATCAGGAGAATTTTGTCAACGTCATAAAGACTTTTTAAAGGATAAAAATATGTCTTTTAAAATTAATTAACCTTAAATAATAAGTAATTAATATTTGAAAGCTTAGTTAATAATGCTTAAAAGAAAATAGTACAAAGATACTTACGTGTAAAAAAAAGTAATATTTGTGCCTTTTAATAGGAAAATACTATTTTAATCAGTTTCGTACTAATGTTGAGAACACTGGCACGTTTTGCTTTCGTTAAGAAAGAAATTTCTTAAATTTGCCCATAACAATTACCATGTTGCAATTGCTTGCTTTTGCTAAAAAAAGTTTCTTTAACATGTCCTTACTGGATCTAAATTTAGGCCTCAGTTTACTAACAACGCTGAAAATCCTCTCTCACTCTGCATTACTATGGGAAATTCTCTTGATAGCCAACATTATACTATACAGTTCACTGCATTTAGGCCTCAGTTTACTAACAACGCTGAAAATCCTCTCTCACTCTGCATTACTATGGGAAATTCTCTTGATAGCCAACATTATACTATACAGTTCACTGCATTTTAAAATTCCATCAGCATCTTTCAATTTGCCCATAAACGGCCGAGCAGTAAAGTCTCTGAACACAGGCAGTTCGGTGCGAGGTTGGGATCCCGGGAACGGACTGGCTGCATGTTCGTTTTTGTGGCTTTTCCCCATGTGTAACGTGTTAATACGAACCAGTTTTCCTTAGAAAGTCCTCCGCGAAGGCATTACATCCTTCCGTGCAGTGCCTTAGGGAAGAACACTTTCAGTTTTCCAATTAAACTCCGATGGGTTGCTGGTTTTATAACTTCTTTATATATATAACTTCTCCTTAACTATTAAGAACTTTAAAGATCTTTGCTGGTTTTGCTTGAACTATAAAGAAGTTTTATAACTTCTTCTTAACTATACAGATCTTTGCTGGTTTTATAACTTCCAAGTTTTCTAATTGCAAACTGAAAATGTGCAATTTTCAATATTGGAATTTATAGGTTGCAACAATCTATTAAAAAATATATTGTATCGGAGGAAGATCCATTTGTTGGATCAGAAACATCTAGAAATTTAGCATATAAAATTACTTCATCGTTGACTAGAAATTTATGTAGTATGTAATCATATACTCGGCAGACGTAGCTTCTAACGTAGGAAAAAACTTAATGTTGTCTTTCCCTGAAAGTTCCTCCACTACGTTGTAAGCTGCAGCCTCTGTTATCAAATTTTTATCTTTCTTCTGATTTTGTATTTTACTATAGATTACTTGATATATAGAATTAGAAGACATAACAAAGGCTGGTGTTACAAGCATCTATAAAATGTCTTTAAAGAGATCACTATTCATTGATTACAAAACATAAATTAATGGAATAAGGCACTCTAGAATTGTGTTAAGAACATCGAACGATGGCAAAATGAAGTGCGCAGAAAAGAATATTTATGCTTTTGTCTTCGGACCTTTATTGTAAAGGTCCGAAGACAAAAGCATAAATATTCTTTTTCCATAAGATAAACCAACAATAATCAGAAAACGTTTCAAAGTGGAGAATATATTTTATTTTGAGAGAACTTTTATCAGCCTTACGCTTATATTTTGTAGCATTATTTTGAGAATTGCAAATTAGATTGCTCACAAGATCCAAACTTACTTTATTTTTCTTACAGCTATTTTTAACAGTTGAAGTACAGCATCTCCATTTACTTTAGGTATTTTACTAACTTCTATTGAGCCTTTTATCTTAACTCTAGAAGCATTTACTTCTTCCTTAAAAAATGTAAAATGTGGGTTTCTTGGATTGAAGATTCTAGATAAACATTTAATAAAAAAATATAAAGTTCTTTTCTACTCATCACTCGTAAGTTTAAAAATATTTTTAAATGAACCAAATTAGATCCGTATTGGAATTTTCGTCATGTATCTTAAAATTTCTATTTTAAATCCAAAAATAAGTAATAGTTAAAGGATAAGTATAATTAGAATAGTTAATAATAGTTAAAGAAATAATTAAATAAAGTGAAATTGTAGCGAATTCAGCGAAATCGTAGACTAAGTATCAGTTCGAATTTACTACGTTGTGATGCGTCAGTTCTTCTATTACCCCAGAATAATGTTTAATAGT
Source organism: Stegodyphus mimosarum (assembly GCA_000611955.2). Lineage (NCBI taxonomy): Eukaryota > Metazoa > Arthropoda > Arachnida > Araneae > Eresidae > Stegodyphus > Stegodyphus mimosarum. The sequence goes on from KK115695.1 coordinate 68,898, forward strand.
TTATGACTTTATTGAAGTGGTTTCCTATGACTTTCGCAGGTAGGTTGTGAGGTTTTATTTTTGTTAACAATCTATAAACCATCACCACGTGGACTAATGTTTTAAAATTTAAGGGAACTCGTTCTTGTATGCACTGGGGAAGGGAAAATTATGCGGATATATATATATATATATATTAAATTTTCAGAAAATGACGCTAAAAGGCTAGAGAGGAGATATGCGAAGAAATATGGTACTTATGCATTATTGTTTATTTTTATATATTCCTAGGTATATGTGTATGTGTAAAAGAAGATGGGTATGCATTTAAATACTTTAATTAAGCCTCCTTCTTTAATACTTTTAAGCCTTAAGTCCTACGTTTGAAGTAGACTAAGATTTTATTTAATGCAAAAGTTAGTTCTTTTCCAGTCTAAAAGCTGTATATTCAGACTTTCGCTTTGCTTTCTTCTGACTCTTTCTTCTGATCTTTTCTTCTCAAAATAATAAAATTTTACCCAAATAATATCAAAACCGGAAGGCTAAACAGTGACGAAAAGCTAAAAGAGTCTTAATTTTCAGATCCGAAATTCAATCGTTAACTCATGAACTTAACTTCAAAGAATTGACATATAGTCCAAACTGCTTTAACATTTTATAATGCGGGAGTATCCAATCTTCTATTCTACGCATTTTTTGTAAATTGCTACTGAATGAAGCTGCTTACCTATTTCCATGTTTCCTGATCACGGTAAAACATATATTGTAAAACTGATCAAAGGCTTTTGTTATGGTCTACTGTCATCATTCTTCGTTATTATTAACTATTGATAACATTAAATAGTATGGCAAAAATGCATTAAATAAAGCAAAAAATATATATAATACCCGTCATCATAAGAGCAGTAAATGCTGTTACTAAAAAGGGTTGAGAATAGTGTAATTAGCTAAAATATTAATGACTATTCGTAATTATTGCAATTTTGGGAATTATACACACATATATTGAAATTCTGGAATGGGATGTAATGATAATAATGCTGCTCCATGAAAGTGGAGATGTTCTCATGTTCGGTTTATGTAATTTAATTCCTTGTACGAACTAAAGGAAGTACGGTAATCACAAAAAATTCCGAGTACTATATTTCAACAAAAATATAGATTTTGACCGCTATCACATGCGCTTTAACGATGCTTTTGCGTAGCATCTGTGTGCAAAGACAGAATAAAGGACTCTTTTTCCCAAAACGAATTATAAAACTAATTTTAAATGGATTCAAAGAGATTCTGTCGTGGCGTCTCTACGTACGTACGTATGTATGTATTTCGCCTAACTCAAACACGAGCAGCCTAGGAACGTTGAAATTTCGTACATACGACTGTTATAGCATGCAGTTATGCATCTCCCTTTTTAGTGGCAATTGGTTGCACCAAAACTACATAATTGGTTCTAAATTTCTTACTTTATAACTTTACTGATATATATATATATCCACTCTGTTACTCAACTCATTTAGCTCAGTTTTTTATTCTTATATGTTGGTAAATTGTGCATTTTTTTGCTTTAAAAATTTGTGAATTATGTTGTTCTTATCTTCTGGTTAAGGTTTTTATGCCCTTAGTTAACTTCCACGAAATAGTTGTAGAATTATCAACAATTTAAAAGTTGTTTAAGTGCTGTTAAGCCTATTTATTTTACCATAGCAGCCATATTTGTTCAAATTTGAAAATTAACAGAATAGTGGATTTGTTGCCAATATAGAAAATCTAAGCTTCGCATCAACAAAGATAACGTCTTCTTTTATTCTTGCGAATTAAATCCTGCCTAACCCATTCTGCAATTATCATTCAAGTTATTAAATTATCCCATATACTGACTCAGCATAGCGTCCACAACAAATTAAGCCAGTTTCTACGCCTTCGGTGTCTTTTTGCCGAGTGAGACCATAAGTAACTTTCAGTTTGTGCACTGAAAAATCTGCTTTCTTGCCCGCTGGCCGAATGGCTTGTTTTCTCCTAGAAACTCTAATTTTAATGGCAAAAATTAATCTAAATTTTAACTAATCTTTTAATTGTAATGTTAACCGTATTTATGTTTTACATTTTTCTATATGTTTCAATTTTTAATAAAGATATTTTGAAGTTTCGTGTATTTTGCCTTGTCATGAAGTGAGGACTGAATTAATTGAATAAGAAATATATTTCTTATGAAATTCGAGGAAATAATTTGAAACGAAATGCAGGATAAAGTGCTTATAATTTAATATTCCGTACAAGGAAGTCATGTGGTGTATACGTCAGATTTCTTATTTTTGGCAAAGCATCATATTTAATTTTGCGCAAGAGATATTTACAAACGTATATCTTACGTGTTTGCAATAAAACGAGACAGCGGACCATATGTTTGCATAACAGAGTCAAACTTGAAAACAGCAAAGATTGCGCCAAAGATTTAGATTAAGAATAGTTAACTTACTCTATTTCGCAAACAGAAGGCTATGCCGGCTCTTATTTGTTATCACATCCCGTTTCGTGTTAAATTATTTAGGACATCTTTAAGCTAACATAATACTTCTGGGCTCAGTTAAGGAGGACAGGCTATGCTGACTATAAGCTTAAGAGTGTCCGGTTACACTTCCGGCTTCCTTTCTCATGCCCAGATTCCCGTGGATTTATCATGATGTAATATCAACGTGCTTTGCAGAAGAAGAAAAATACCCTTACGCTGCATTTATACATAAAGAATATTTTAAACGCAATTATTTGAGTTTCATATGTGAATATTTTAATACTAAAATGATCTCATAAATGAGCTTCATAACAGCAGTATTCATAGTTTCGTAATATTTTAAGTTGCGAAATGAAAGTTTTCAGTTTTTCGATATAGGCATCATTTTTCGTATAGCACTAGAAGAAAGATAAATTCTTATTTCTTCCAACTCCTTGATATTCATGAAATATACCTTAATATTTTACTAGCTAAGAAACAAAGACATCCGCTCAGTTTTCCTGAAATCTAATTTGTAAGATTTATGTTCCGTTTTCATCCGGACTAGAAACTTCATTGCGTCTGCGTTGGTACTCAAGTTCATTTTCCCTTCTGTTGTTAAAAGTCTGATCACTGAGGAAAGGGCCTCAGTATCTGTTTTGTATCTACATTCTGGAACATATCATTGAGTTTGTGTTTCCATGTCTGGTGTTTCTAGTGTTTTGGGTTACTTGAAGGTGCTAGCAATAGATCTAAGTATTCAGTACTCAAGCTAGATTAAATTAAGTATCCAACCATACAGACTATAAAGTAATGAACACATTCTCTGTTTCACAAATAATGCATTCGGAGACATTTAATTTTTTTTAAATTTCCTATTTCACGAGATAAATTATGGCAATACAGAAATGATATAATAAATTTTGCTTCCTGGATAAGAAAAGGAAATTAAAAAAGAACGTTATTGAACTTTTATTTCCTTCAGTTTTGTAGCTTTTTAATCAAACTCCAGTATTTATAATCTTTTATCAACTACGACTGAGCTTCCTCCAATATACGAAAGAATTTCAGTGCTTTATATATTTGTCTATCTACATCTATCTTTTCTATCTGTTTATATGTGTGGTAATTAATTAAAAATCATACTCTAAATTTTCTTTAGAGTTACTGATAAAAGCCTTCAATTTTACTTTTCGAATCCCAAAGAGAGCATGGATGCTTGAAAGCGTATAGTGTTTGCATGGCGTTAAACTTAAATTATTTTAATTAAAAGCATGAAGTGTTGTAATGGCATTAAACTCATAAGTATTTTAATGGCATTAAATGTTTTAATGGTATTAAACTCAAACGTATTTTAGGAGGAACCTAAAATTCTTTCGAGTCCTTAAATTCTTCTTAAGTCCTTTCGGAAAGTTATGTTAGAGAAAGAGGGGTAACCGGTTCTCGAATCTGCCACCCGGGAAAGGAGAGCTCTTCAAGACGGGACTGGGATAAACAACGGCGAGGATCTCTGGAGGCATGCTAAAAATCTCAGTTGAACAGCCGCAAAATCACTGATGCAAAATTTATGTAACAGCCTTATCCCATCTACCAATACGCAACAAAATAATATACATTTTCAAGAAATGCGTTCCTTCCAGCATTTATTTGAAAGAGAGGTTTCTAGCCGCAAATTCTTCAAAAAAGTTGCGTTTAGCGATCTGTTTCAAGCACGTAGCCGAAACAGTTTACGATTGTAGGATAAAAGAGTTGCGCTAGAAACTCTGCTTCGTATCGGAAAGGAAGAAGAACCAATCATAGGAGGGCGCCCCTTCTGCACAGTGTACTTCTGAATCACCCTCCTTTGCGCTCCTGCAGGAACATGTTTCTGAAAAATGTTATTTCGTTTCACTTTTATAGTCCATGAAGTGTTTAAGTTATTGCGATAATCATTTCCTTCCACCAGCAAAGCTCCAAACCGAAACACAAAAGAAATATGTATATACATCTCTAAATGACTTATTGTATTTATCCATTGTATACTTATTGTATTTATCCATTGTATTTATTGTATTTATTCATGTACCCGTATAAAATATATCTTATGTCAATATTGTCTCTAATGCAAATTATGCACTTTTAATATATAACTATTGGAAATGCTGCAGTGTAAACAAATGCCCGAGCATGGCGCTAGCGTCCCCCGTGAGGGTGCACTTTCATAGATAGTTAGTGCAGTGGGGAGATACCACTTTTGCCCACGGCGATGTTTTGGTGTCCCCTGTACTTCTTTCTGTCTGTCTGTGACAACACGCATAAGAATAAAATGGCAGAGATAATTTTCAAATCACCCACATATAAAAGGTTTTATTATAAGCATTTTATTCTTTTTAGAAAAGAAAAACGAAATTCATTCGGAAGTATCATAAATCAAAGTTAAAATTTTATCTTACATGCATATATATATATACACAAATAAATAAAGACAGAACAAACAAATAAAGACAGAAAGTGGTTAGAAAACGAAACAACGAGAGAAATATATAGGTAGAGACATAAACAGGTAGAAAAGCATGGAATATAAATAGACTAAGCCCTGAGATTCTTTCAAGTTTCGGCGGAAATTCAGCGTTCAGTCATAACAAAAACTGGAGTTAAAGAAGTTTCACCAAAAGCTATGAAGCGCTTTTAAAGAATTTAGCAAGCGATCAGAGTCAAAACAACTTTTCGAGAAAAATATGAGCTTCCTTTTTTGGAATTCGTTTTCTCATTTCCGAAATATCATAATTTAAGTTATGAAATAATAAAGTCTTTTTAATTTTTAATAAGTCGCTGAACGTGTTAGAAGTGAAACATGGAATGTGCTCATTATTTCTCAGTCTGGGCGGAAAATGAAAGTAAATCTTACAAATTAGGTTTTGAGAAACTGGTGGATAGCGTTGGTTTTTAGCTAGTTAAAGATAAAGGTATGTTTCATGCATATTAGGAAATTGACGAAAAATATTTTTTTCCTTACTACTACAAGAAATATTTCGTTCGCCAGTTTGTGAAATATTACCAGTATTCGAATGTCGTTATTTTTAAGCTATTCTACGATATCAGTTAATATTAAATGATTATATTAATATTAAAATATTATGTTTTAATATTAAAATTCCCAAGTCATATAGTTACGTGTTAAATTTATTGTTTAGTTTAATTTAGCTTAAATTATATTTCTTCTCCCTCAAACGTCCTTTAAATGTAATTAATCCACTCTACTTTGCATAATTTTTTTAAAGTAAAAATTAATGCTGTTGTTTGAATTTAGTCGAAAATGAAACCTTAAATTGGCGTACCATTCATTTTTGAAAGTGATGTAATATACGTTCCTCTTGTCAAAGTCGCCAAACTTGGCGACCATTTGGCGAAATTTTGCTCTTAATCACTTTATTACCTGCAGTCGTAATTCGACAACCATATTGCTTTTCAGTAATTTCGGAAATCAGAAAGTACTAGAATTATCTCGGCGGCCGGGTGAAAATTATATAATGCTGGAGAGAAAGCATTTGCTCTTAGTTGTTTAGTTATTGTTCTTGCGAATTGTTAGTTCAGCGTGAACTGAGATATCTGAGTTAGCTTTCTCTTTAGATGCGCTTTGCATTTCGTTGTGTTTAACGTTCTTAATAGTTCGAAGCATAACTAATGATTGCCTGTAATACAGTGAACATCTGTACAAGTATTACTGTACAAAATTCCAGGACTTTGAAGTCCTTCATTTGATAAAAAATAAATTTTATTAACCTGTCAACGGATTTGTGTGCATTCAAACTATTATGAACCCGTACGCAAGCAACATTATGTTGAAAAACAGCTTCGTTCAAGTAATAATTGAAATAAATGAGCTCTTAAGTAAACTATGAAAAATAATTAAATCAAATAATTTTTCTAAATATTTCCAACAGGCAGTATTGAATATGGTGGCTAATAAATGATCATGAAACCGAATTTCACTTATTATATTATTCTTTAAATTCCAAAGTTGAATTTAAAGTAACTTGAATTAATGTTTGGTTGGTTTTCGAAATAACTGATTCACATTTCAATACTTTGCCACTAAACTTCAATTTAAAATATTGTTTTGTTTAAACTAATTTTGAATAATTTAAACCATTTCATAACTAAACCTTAAATATTTTCTGATATAGCTTAAAATGACTTTAAAAATTCCAATCTCTCGGTCATGCAAATTATACAGTTCCGTTAGATATGCTAACAATTCAAAATGATTTCTTAGTCCAGACATTCAAGCGAAAGGCATCTACTCAGTTGTTTGCCCGATTCCTCTCATGTCAAAAATATCTGAAATCATTCTACCCAAGCAGCAAACAACCCAGTCACGTCTTGCATAAAATAAATAAATCTGAAGGCTGGACAGAGAAAGTTCGCAAGCCAAAAATAATCTTCTCGGAAATAACGTCGTTTCGTCTATGTATTGGTCTGAATATCTCGCGTTCCGAAGGAGGTTGATATATTCCTCCTCAAAGAAAGTGAAGGGCTAAAGAATGTACGCCAAAATAAAGAGGTGAAAAATGGGTTGAGATGTATGGTTCCTATTTCAAGAACACGATCGAATTTCAGTGTCTAGAGATGCAGACTCTGCAAAGAAGTGTGGAAGAAAGCTGATTGAGAAACCAGATTTCAAAACAGTTCCAGACCAGCAGGATATTTTAAGAAATAATTTAAATATGCAGTCAACTACAAGTTCCTTATACCTCTTTTTACGTGCTTGCAAGAATTTTAAGCAAAGAACCATAAGAAAATATAAAGAAAAATAAACTATAGTTCTTCTAGATAGCCTCCTAGATTCCCTGCTAGATGAGGTCTGCAAATTACACGGCAAGGTGTTGTTTCTACGACGATCACGCAGTGTTTCTAAAAGCCGCTTCAACAGAAAGCAAAGCCCTTCAACTCACGCTGCTTCGATTTTTTCCAATTGCTGGTACTACTACGGACGGGACAAGGGTGAGGCAAGTGTCAGGTGAATCACTAAAAGGGGCGCCAAACTGGCTATGCAAATTCGAAAATTAATTATGGTTTTAAATTTGTTGGTTACTATTAGGGAAAACAAGCTTCGGCAAACTTAAATTAATAAGACAATAGGAAGAATTGGAAGGAAACCTTAAAATTAATGCAATATGTATTTCGATGTTATTTCTTATTTATCAAAAAAAAGAATTTTTTTAACATTTTTATTTGAAAGTTATAAATAATTGGCTATATTATTTTTCTGAATTTATAAAGCTGCCATTAAAAATACTTTACGAATTATGACATTTTAATTTAATGCAGTTACTTTTTAATACAAATATAGTATTTCGATATATATTTAGGGGTGCGCATTTACCTTTTTGCCTCAGGTGAAAAAATATTTTGGCACGGCTTTGGCTGGTGCTATCGTGAATTTAATGAGAAAGCTGAAAATTGCGTGTCTCCGTGTTCATTCCAGGAAAACGAACCAAAGAAAGCTTAATGGCGACTTGCGCTTAAACCCTCTGAGTCTTGTCACCTCCGAATTTAAATTTTGCTTTTTATGTATATAAAGTATCAACATATATTATTGGATCTGATTTTCTACATTATTTGGATTTACTACCCGATTTAAGGATTAGGACATTTGTTCATTTAAAATCTAACTTAAAATTTAATTGCAGCATCATTAACACATATTTGTAGTCTATCAAAGCAATTATTGCAAATTGGGTATATGATAAATTACTCTCTAACTATCTTTCGCTGTCGAAGCTTCCTGTTCTTAATGAGAGTGTTACGCATAATACTGTTACGGATTTTCTATTCATTTAGCTATTTTTAGTAGAATTGTAATTAAATTGTTTTATTTCCCAATGCAATGCAGCGCGTAACAAAATTTAAGAGAAAGCTGCGATGAAAAAGTAAAAAAAAATAGCGCGTGCATTTAAAATTTAATAAATAGACCATATACCTCTCGTTTTTCTGCCAGACATGATTCTAATTACACCACGAAGGCACGTCGCAAGGAAGGAGAAAATGCATTACATTCTCCCATACTTAAGCTAGAATATTTTTGTTACGTCTTTAAGAAAGTATACATAAGCGCGTCTTGAAAGATGTAGAAGAAATTAAGGTAATATATTAAAACCCACGTATAAAAAACCACGTATATAAACCCACGTATATAAAACCACGTATATAAAACCACGTATAAAGTTCCAGGAGCATTTTGGCACTAAAATCAAGAAAATACCTATCTCATGTAGTTTCGTGAAACGAGGGCTTTCTTATAGAAATCCTGCACCAACGAGCGAAGAATGCCTGAGGTGAGAAGAATACAGTTGTCAAATCCTGGAATAGATCGTTCACCACATTTTACTTCAGGAACCACTATAGAGTATTTTCTTTTCTAGAATTATTTTTGGAATACGAAATGGGATAAATCCACCCTTGCGAGAATTCATATTTCAAAACTCATGATTGCCATATGGACATGTTTCTCATTGCACGGCGAAGACACGTGGTAAGAACTGAAAATTATCCTTTGGAATGATAGACGCTGCTGTCTCCTTCTAGACTGCGATCTCCTTGACACATTTGGTAAATCTGATTCAGATCAGAGAGATAAGCATTAGCAACATAAGTTGTTTAAAATTAGGAACAACTTTAGTTTATTGCTAATCTTAAAAGCAACGTCAGGTTGACTTAAATGCTTTACTACCCACTTTTTAGGGCGATTCGACATAGGTCCAAGTGTTCATCAGTGAGTCTGATTTTGTACTTACTTTTAATAAATGTCATACTGAAGAAAGAAATCTCACACAGATATAGCTGATACACGGAGCCAAATATTGCCTTCACTTTGAGACGAACCTGAACCAAAATTGGGTATTTCTCTTTAGGAACAAGAGACCAAATTTTTCAGAGCTTGAAGAAAGCGATTTTACAGATAAATCATCTTGAAAATCAATCAGTTCCAACTCCACTGCCTCATTGTCTTCTTGAAAATCAAACTGCTCCATAACACGAGTAGAGAACTCTTCAGCATTAATCTCTATAAAAGGCGATTTGACAAACAATTGAAATCCTATTAAAATGTTAGAAACATTTGTAGAATTCACTACTTTCTTACGAAATGATACACTTACATAGCACAATTAAGAAAGAAGTAATCGGTTTCCCATTCTGAATGGAAGTGGTAAGTTTTTTTGCTTTTTTCTTGTACAAGCCATCGTTAGAATAAACCTAGATTGGTATCAATGGATAAATCAAACTATCCAAGTTAGCAAATGTCTCATATACACACGAAAACATAACGCACAATATACAATCAACACACCCTCACGCGTATAGAATCAACTATGAGATGAGGCTGACAATGGCAGGTGCGCGCCAGAAACAAGCAGTTGTCATCAGCGTCAGCTCAGTGGCGGAATCAAAGTTAGCTAACCGCAGAGTTACTGCGATCTACTGAAAATGTCCACGTGAGCTACTAGTAGCTCGCGATCGACGGTTTGACGGTTTGAGTTAAGATATTTTATTTTTGAAAATACTGAGAAGAAATTGATTGGAACTAAAGCTATTTGCTGAAAAAATGATAAATTTTTGTACATGTAAAATGCTTAAAGGCAAACCAATTCAGTAGCTAACGCTTCTTTGTATAATTTTCGTAAAAGGAAAGTCAAAACTCAGTTTAAAGGGGTTCAAAGTTCTGCTCCGCACATTGATTTTTATAAAAAATTTCCGTTGATCCTCTCATCTTTGCAAAAAAAAAGAAAACATTTTATTTTTCATGAAAAAGATGACGATTGTACTTAATAGCGATAGAATTTCATTCAAAAATTAGCAAATCTAAATTTTCTTTTTTTGCCTATATTTAGATATTACATTAACGTGTTTCTCTTTCAGTTAAACAATAATACAGTTGAATATGTTTTCTTAAAGTACTCTACAGTATTTTCGGAAACTTCATGACTGGAAATGCGCGTCTGGCATCAGAAAATTAAAAAAGTAAATTTTAGCCAACTTTCTTGAAATTTTTTCAAACTTTAAAAAGCGAACAGAGGAAAATAAATTAAATCTTTCGTCACTGCACGTGTGTCAAAACGCAATCCTAAAAAAACGCAGAAGAAATTGTTAATTCTTTCATGTAAAACATAATATACCGGAAACATACATATTTTACAGCGTATCACAGTTTCCCCCAAAGCATGTTAGTACATTAATTTCTATATTTTCTGTTGTCATTTAAAACTCAAATCATATTTTGGAGTTGCTGTTATTCAAATACTGTATTCATTCCTTCAATTAGATCTTTAGAAACACATTTCATCCCCTTTTAATTCTTTAATTACTTTCAGGTAATGATGATGTCATTTCGAGGCTTACATTATGCGATTGCATGATTCCGCAATCCCGGTAACTTCATTTTAAGCAATTAACTTGTAAATGAAGTCGCTGAACATTTATCTCTAATTGTTAATGAACTCATATCATAGTAAAATTTCTTCAAAACTACCTCAGCATCGTATTAACTAAATTTCAGTCTTGAATTATTTCTAGTAACAACTTAATACTTAGTATGTTCATACTTTATAATTTTATACTAAAGCAAATCAAGGTTTTAAAATTAAAATATGATAAAATATGACGTGTTATTTGTTTATAGGAGTTGATGTCTCAAATAATGATCTACAAAGATTTCAGACACGATCAATACAACGCAATCATTCTGCTCAGTATATAATTAGATTAAATAGTTCAGAAATATTATTTGCTTAGATGTTATTATTTTCCCTTCCAGAGACGTTTCATGCAATTATAATGATGTTGCAGACATATCCAATGATAAGTTATGAAATAATGCCGTTTCCACAAATATAAAAATAGTTTAAGCAAACGAACAGCCTTATATTGGATAAAATTTTAAATAAAATTCAATGAGTTTTGAGAACGGTCAGTCAAAAGTCCCTTTTCTTCAGGAGCAAAAACATGTTTGCAAAGGCTGAAGTATAGAAAACCATTTTAGGTAGAAATCAATGCTCTGAGCAAACAAGAACCAATGTGACGCCATCTGTCGAGGAAAGTAGTAATTAAACATAAAATCCTAAGAAATTAGAATTTTGAAAGCGATGGGAAGAATTGCATTGGAATTAACGTCATTAAAAAAAGAATACACATCTTTGTAAATGGGAAACATCAAAGAAACCCAGTTTACAACTGGAAAAAAAAATTGGTAGATAATTTTAGCAGCAGAACCCAAGTCCAAATTTGCCGAAAATAACTAATTAGGTTTAGCAATATTTTTTTTTTATTTCACCTTTTAGAATATAGAACTCCTGTTCCTGAATCTGAAATTTTAACGTTCTGTTAGCTTGGCCGATAAATGTCAGACCACGCTGAAAAGACATGCAATAAATTTCTCAAGAATTCAAATCAGAAAGGCTGTCTTTAGGAATCGAACAGTGAGTTTTGTTTTTCGGTCAGAAAGTGAACTAAAAGGTGAATTTCTGGGCAATCCAAACAGTTTTGTAACTAATAAAAAGATGAAATAGAATGGCAGCAAACGATTGACGAATCATTCTGAGAACTGATTCAAAGAGTAGAGTCACTTCGTAAGGTATTTCTTCAGCCTTCTTGGCATTAATTGGAAGCATACTCGCCGCGTATTCGAGAGGTCTGAGGTTCGAGTCCCGGGAAGGTCACTGTTAATTTCCCACTTCTTCTTCTTCTAAAAATTCTAGTGTCTCTACAATTTACTGTGTGAATTTACTCCGATTTCAGGAACTGGAGGGGTAGCTATTTAACAGTTCACGGAGAGCTCTTGTTGGAAGCTTGCCAGGAATGGAGAGATGCTTTCCATTCGCGAATTGATTAACTTTTGTGAAAGAGCTAACTCCTCCTTGGCAACAAAAGAGAGCAGATATTTTAGAGTTACACGCTCTTATTGGAAGCATGCTATGAAAGTTCGATTCTCAGTTTAGGGAAGGGAAAAATGTTTATCATACCATGTTAAAAGTGAGTTTAATTTTTATCATTCACCAAATTTTTGTAAAACTTTCATTCTATAATTGTATTATCTGAGTAAAACGAAGGTTTCAGGGAATCCCAAAAGTGTAGTTGAAAGAAATCAATTCAGAAAGTTAATTATGGCAAAAGAAATCAGTTCTGAGGAAGAAATCAGTTCAGGGTGACTGAATCGATTCTACCGATCCCATTGCTCGTTCGATTTTTTTTGCTCTTAACTCCAACCTCGTTAACGGGCTCTGATCCCACTGCTTATTGGATTGTTTCGCTCTTCATTCCAGTCTTGATACCCAATCTTGATTCCCTCCTCGTTCCTGATCTTTTTCATCAAGAGAGGTCTAGAGCTAATGTTGAGTGAATCAAAAGAAAAGTTTGATTCATTTCAGAGAGCGAAAGATTCTGATCCGATTCATTAAAAGCGATTTTGCCTGTTTTAATGGCAACAAAATTGTTATGATTACTTCTACTTTTGCGGGGAACTAAAGATTTAAGGGCAGAGAGGATCAAAACCTAAATGCACTGAAAAGAAAAAATGAGAAACTCTAAAGATAGTATAGCAAGATCAAACGCTTGGATAAAGTACAAAGAACAACGTATTGTTTATCAGAAGAAGATCATTAATACCAAGTTAAAAGCTGGAGGCAGATCTGCACGGATAAGAACATTTATGGAATTCTAAATAAGATTTGAATGAACAAGGTTCCCCAACTGACAAAAATTACCTTTTCAACATAGTTCAAAAATACGTAGCAAATTAAGCAGGTGACGCAACACAGTTTCACTGAACAACAAATTACTGAATTAACAACAAAACAACTGAATTAAAAGCTGGAGGCAGATCTGCACGGATAAGAACATTTATAGAATTCTAAATAAGATTTGAACGAACAAGGTTTCCCAACTGACAAAAATTACCTTTTCAACATAGTTCAAAAATACGTAGCAAATTAAGCAGGTGACGCAACGCAGTTTCAATGAACAACATCTTAGATGCAGTTTTCTCCAAAAAACGATGCTGAAGAAGATACTGCATAGTAACAAAACGACAGAAGCAAAACAATTCCCACTCCAATAAGAGATGATATACCATTCTTACGGAAAGACATAAGAGCCATCAATAAACATTTGGGAAGAAAGAAAGTTCCAGGGTACGATTCAATTGATAAGAACATAATCAAATTAATTTACGAGGCAAGCGAACATGTTTTGTTCGTCCTCTTTAACAAGTGCTTAAGTTTTGGAGTTTCCCCGGGATGCTTTAAAATGATACAAATAGTAATGTTTTCCAAAACGAATAAGGACCCAGGAGACGCAAAGCCTACCTCATCAACATACTGCCTACCATAGGAACAATGTTAGAACCCCTGATGGCAACAACATTAAAGTATCATGTCCATAAGACAGTAGTATTATTATTAAGTAATAAACAGTTCTGCTTTAGATCTAATCTCTCTATAAGAAATGCAATAAATAAAAACGTTCGACAAGTTCAAAGGAATAAATCAGAGTCTGAATATTCAGAATAGCATGAGTCGACATACAAAGTTCATTCAATCCCCTATTCCTAGCGATCCTAGTGGCCAATCCCGTATTCCTAGTGGCCAGCGATCCTAAAATCCGTGCGAAATACGAAATTTCAAGAGAATATATTCCAACTAATGTCTAGCTATTTCTAATAGAAAGTATATAATTATTCACAGAAATATGATAATAGAAAGATCACAGTCCAGAGGATATCCACAAACTTCTTGCTTAAGCACAGACCTCTGGAACATGGCATTCAGTGAATTAACAATTCATCATTTCCTTTTCTATAGGAAAAGGTACATGTTGTAAAGTTGTCACCAGAGCAAGAGGAAGAGATAATGAGCAGGAAAATAGAAAGTCTCTCTCCAAAATGTTCCAAGACCTTTGTATAAAACAAAAGCTCAGGTTTTCGGAAGAAATGTAAGGGCCATTCATAAACTGGGACAAGCGATGAAAAGATATTCTACCTTTATAATCCAGGAGAAAAACATTAAAATTACCCCCCTAAATGAAATTTCTCGGAATAATTATAGATCAAAATTTTTCTGGTCTCCATCATATATCCTCACTGAGAGAAAAAAAACTGCACAAATAGCGTAAAACTCGAACACAAAAAACAAAACATGAGGAACTCAAACTGGGGATTGAATACCCATACCCAAAACTCCTACACCAAACCGTAATAGCACATTTTATAAACTATGGAGCAGCTACTTCTTCTCTTTCAATGAATGAAAGGAAGAAAAAACAGTTATAAACCACATTGACTTTTCTCCTCCAGATTACAAAGGCCTAGAGTATCACCTATAACCATGCGTTTTACCAAGGATCCCTCCATTATACATCGAGTCAGAAAAAGAAGTAAACAGAATGATAGTACTACAACTGAGGAGGGAAATTAACATGCATGATACAGTCTTTCCTCGGGAAAGTTACGAATTTAAGTGCTCTCCTCAAATGAGACAATCTTGATGGTTGAACTTAAGAAATTCCTAACAACTGTAATTACGATTACATAATATTGTTAGCATTTACCGACGGCTCAAAGATCGATGGAAATGTGGACTCTGCCTATGTAATTTTCATGCCAAAGTAAAACAAAGCACATGGACCGGTTTCTTAAAGCCCGTAGATAGTGCATTCCAAACTGAACTACTGGCAATTAAATACGTAATTATTTATGCAGCAATACATGAATTTCCAGAGCTATCGATCAAATACGATGGTCTGCTAACATTTTATGTATGCAGTGCTTCAGCAGCAGCTTGAAGCAGATTTCCCCAATTGTTCAGAATGTTTTTTAAATAAAGTTTTATATTACAATTGCTTGGGTAAAAGCTCATGAAGACGTCGCCGGTAATAAATACGAAGATCAACTCCCAAAGAAGAGGCCCAGTGTATCAATGCCATGACCTTACGTATAAAATGGCCAAAGTCATCTGAATGGCCAGTGTCCTTACCAATCATCTGAAAAATATAGGGAGCATACACTGGCAAACTAATTGAGATAATGCCCCTTACAGCAGAAGACTCTATGAATTTTAGCCACAAGCAAAATACAATGGACAGAATACTAATTTCTTTCTAAATCAGTACTTCAATGGGCACGATTAATTTCTCACATAGTTTACTAAAGAAATCTCTCCCTGTTAACAACAACTGCATTTGTAGCAAAGAAGAGATCCTGATCGTTATATTTTCAGATGCCCGTTAGCGGCTGCATATTAGAGCTAGCTTCCAGCGACAGTCGTATTATCGTTTAAGAGACACTTAGTAAAACCAAAGTAAATGAAGTGCAAAATAATTAAAATAATAACTCATTTCCAGTCCTCTAGTACTGACCTGTACTTCCACAGCCATCATCCAAACAGGTCATCCCACTTCAAAACTGTGATTGATTACCCTAAAGCCTTATTGAATATAATACTTAGTACCATAATAGTTAACTGTGTAAATTAAAAAGTACGTTTAATGATAATTTCAAATATTTCTGCCATGGGAAAAATTTACACTAGACAAAAAGGCACATCAAATGAAGAGCTCTAAACATTCATTAATGAACAGCCAGAATGCAATAATCTGTACTACAATAGAAAGAAACCCATCAGTTAGGGCTTTGTTTCAGAGAATTGGTATGGAGAGACGATACCTGTTTACTATTTGTGCATATTAGGCGCCATCTACAGTTCTAGTTACCTATTTATCTATGATTATTTGTAACCCAATATGCATGTTATGGTAGAGAGAGAAAAAAATTAAAGGCTTTAACAATAACCATGAAACAAAAACTTCTGTCAATGGCAAATGAACTTAAACCCTTTTCCTGGGGCTACGACATATTAAATAAGACCAAAAAAAACCTTAGTCTATTATGGGGATTTAAAATAATTTAAATTCCAGATATGCTCAATGTGCGACATATGCGGACAATAAACAGGCCTTGAAAGAAATGAAACCTACTGTGCCCTAAAGAAGGCTTTTGCAGTCTGAGAAACACGGGCTGAAATATAGCGCCCGGAAAGCATCCAAGAATGGGGAGGACCTCTGATTCCACAACTTCTCATATGTAGCGATCACTGTTGAGGTTGCCCGCAATCTGCACTGGCATAGACAATTATATAAAATAGCTTCCCATTCTATGATGCTAGGCGTTTGGACGGTATGACGTTGGATAGGCACTGTGGTAGCAGACCTTCCCCTCTGTAGCGTCATCATCGCCCTCCAGATTTTGGGAAGATTCATCGGAGAAAACAACTTGTTGCCACAGGCTGGCCTAGCATTGTATTGCCGTGTATACGGCAATACAGTGCGTAGCCAGAAAAAACTCTGAATCAAAATCTCCGAATCAAAACCGCGTCCGACTCCATTGAAGTCGGAGGCGTTTTTGATTCAGATAGAGGGAACTCCTGCATAGAGGAAACTTTGCATACAATTCCATGCTGCAGCACACGACGGCGAACCGTGGAGCTAGACGACACAACACCTGTAGCCAAGCTCCAAAGTTATGCTAACACACGAGAAGACGCTGTACGAGCTGTTACAGTCATGCGCATGAGGCGTCTGTTGTCCTTTGCCATTATGCTGTTGTGTACCTCACTGCCAGGATTTCGTCTTGTTTGGTTCTCCTCTGTCCATTTCTTCCAAACACGCAGCACTGTTGTGTGGCATTGCTCCATACAAAAGTCCACTCTCTCACATATCGGATGATGCGGCCTCGTTAGAACTCCGTTAGTCGTCGGTATGACACCAATTAATGCATTTTTCAGAAATTGCTTGTTACATTCTTCAGAGGTTGCTAATTTGTTATAAGAAGTAAATTCGAGAAGTTATCAAGTTGAAAATCATTTGTACACAATTTATGTCATTATGTTTTTTCTTTACTAGATGAGCATCCTGCCACCAGTGGATTCTTAAGTAACCAGATATCTGTAAATTTATTTCGTATAGACGAAAATATATAACCGTGTGTTTTGTCAATTAAATGAGCTTATTCATTGAATAGTTTAGTTCACATAAACCATTTATTTACACTTTAGTTTAAACACATAATTTATTTACACTGGAGTATTTGCGGTGTTATAACCTTTAATTTGTTTACACAACGCAATATTTTTGTTGCAATATTCTGACACTTTTTTACTATTACCAGTTATGTATAGGGCACTGACCAAAGTTTAGAAATTGAAATGTTGTAATGATAGTAGAAAACACCGATGCTGTTACTCAGAATGATATGACACATCAAGTTCATAGAAACTTCTTTTGAAAAGTGTCTGTTGAAACTATGTAAAACATTTTTATCAATATATGAAACACAAATTTGTTTCTGTTATTGTCAGAAAAATCTGCAAATTTTTTAAACAATTGTTAATTCCGTTTTGATTTAAACATTATTTATATTCGTCTCCTGCTTTATCCATATTTCACTTTCAAAAATTTAACAGCGAGCTTAGATACGTACATATTTATTTACAGACAATCTGTGGCATAATTTTAAATCTCAGTTATAACACATCTTAATACCTCATAAATTAACTCCATAAAATTTTTAATGACAATTTTATTTAATTTCAGACGCAGGTATATGTTGTTAATTAACATCAAAATGAGGCTGAAACTTTAATTAAAGTTTAGAAGAGAGAAACGACTAGAAAGTTTACTAAATTACAAATTTAGATAAAGTTGTGAATTAATTCTACCTCGTAAATTGATAGGAAGTATTTAGCAACATAATTTTCCAGTCTTGTAATCTCCGTCACACAAATGCATAAGCGACTAACGAGAAGAATATATTTTGTATTAAACTAACGACACTGCGTTTTGAATATCCCTCAGTTTAAATTGCGACTCATATATAGTTAACGGTGTTTGGCATGTATGTTTCCAATAGGAAATCTCGGCAACCGGATATGAAATGTTATGTGTGTTATCCTACATTACGTTGCCATGTATTTATCATACATAGGACTCGGATTGCAAAATGCTGCCTTTGCACTAAACATAAGTTCCAGAACTAACTCGAAAATTTTCACGTTTAGTACAAATTTAACATGATTTAAAATCTTAATATATGTTTATTTAGCTAATTAAAAGCACATTATTTTGTTTGAAATATAATATTTCTTGGATTTATAATCTGTTATAAATGCAAGCTATTATGAATCTACGTGGCTTAAATCAGGCAAAATCGTCAATAATGTGAACGCATTGTATAATATTTAACAATATTATTTCCTTTAATAATCAACGTAATTACAGTTGAAATAATCTTGCCTTAAACATGATCTCAAAAGAAATTGTATTTATTTTTCTCTGCTTTTAAACTAATCCCCACTGCAGCTACTGATATCTAAAAATTAACAAAATTTTCGTAGGGCGACTCATATTTTGGATATGTCTCTTGTAAAGAATATGTATGAATGTGGGAAGCAAATTTTTTGGTGTTACGAAAATAAGATCATGTAAGTTGTAAAATTCTTAAGCCATTCCTTTAGCATTCACATTAGACTGATAATTATTCGTTTATATTAAGAAAATTTCAAATCTTTTCAGATTTCTATTAATCGTCCCCAATTTAATCTTTCAAGATATACGAAGTAATAAGCAATGTACTCTCATCATGCTGAGGTGCTTAAACCGTTGCTTCACTGGAGGAAGTGCTCGACACTGAAGACGATTATGTAAATATGAATTTCTGAATTTACTGAACCTTTTTTGAAATATCACCTTTCCTTCCGATTGTAATATATTTTAATATAAATTCAGCATCTAAAAGTTCTATGAAGGCTCCAGCTTTCCACACTTTTTTTAAAGTCAGATTTCTTGAAATGCCGGGTTTTAATGAAAGTTTTCCTCCACCGCAAATATCGTCTCGGCAAAAAATTCGCCTTGGCGTATTTAATCATATTTTGTCAAACGAAGTATTGCATTTGAAAGACAGAGACTTGCTTTAAAATACTGTATTGTGAAATTTGTAAACAAATACCGTTATCTTTAAGTACGAGGTGTTTGAAATGGAATAATCAAGCTAATAGATTAGTACCACCATTTACTTCCAGTTCTGTTACAAAAAATCAACAACAGAATATCACCAAACCATGTATACAGCTTTAGGTACTAATGTTGCATCATATGACACAGTAAAGGTTTGGTACCGAAAGTTCAAAAACAAGGACTATGAAATTCAAGAACGAGAGTGCTCTGGCTGGCCTACTGATGTTGTTGAGGAGACAAGTTGCGGAAGAAGATTAGTATGCAACCACTCGAGAGCTTGCTAAGGAGTTGAACGTTAGTGCCACGTCCATTAGTTGGGCTATGCATCGCATAAACTTCACGTACAAGTTCAATCGCTCGCTGCCGCATGAGCTGACTAAAGCAAATAAGAACAGACGTTCGGGCCTACACGAATCGGCTCGAATATCAGCCCAAGGAGAAACTTCTGGACCGGTTTGAGAATACAATTTTCTCGCTGACGGATTTAATCGTCATCCATTTAAACCTAAGTTCAATCATTGTCATCGAATAGCTGCACGCGGGAATAAATTCTCCCAGAAGTGTTTTTTCTCCCTCTTTTCGACGACAACTCCAGGCGGGAGAGAGGAGTTTTGGCCCTCGTTCCTTCCGTAATGGAGTCCGAGAAAGAACGAGAACTTGAGGCTTTATAAAAAAGCACGAGGGGAGAAAAGGAAAAAGGGATCAAGTCTGCATGTTCTAAAAAGTTTTCGAATTGATAATCGTCTACAACATGCGTGTGTTACAGCGGGGTTTTATATTTCTGTAATTTTTATGTAGTCCCTCGTCATGATTGAAGCACGTGATACGCACTTTGTGAAACGTGTGATCTAGCTGAAAAGGCCTAATGCTCGAGCTTAAAATGAATTCCAGTCCACAAATCTCTTTTGCGGAAAATAATTAAGACATCGTGAGCAGCGTGACTGCACCAGTGCAGGTGAGAAGATATTAATATTTGCAAAGAGCGATAGCCTGCGATGTGGACAGGTTATGTCCGAAAGTTGGTTGCACGTGCAGTGAACTCTGTACGAACTCGAACACCCAACATATAGCCTCGACATCTCTCCTTCGGACTTCTACCTTTAATCACACTTGCCGCTACATCTTGCGGTGCTATCTTCCATTGTGCAGAGGACGTCCGAAAGAGGCTGACCTCTTTTTGGACTCACAGCCAACAAGGTGTGGGTAGAAGGCTTTGAAAAACTACTAAAACGTTGGCAGTAAATCATCGATTAGTGTAGTGATGACTACCCGCACTATAGACAATGCTTTCATGTTTTTCTTACCTTTATTAAGAACGTTTTTTGGCGGAAAACTTTAGTTACAACCAGACATTTCATAGAGCATGTTTAATAACATGCTGTTAGAGCATGTTAACTCTATGGCTTCCAGAGTTAAGGACACATTTAAAGTACTACTTTAAAATTTCGTCCCTATCTCTTCATTCGAATGTCCTCTTTCTCTAAAACAGTTTCGTTCGCAGCCTCCAAACGTCTGAGCTCTAGGCTGTTAGTTGGCTATGTTGCTTGTGATCGCAGCCTGGCCTAATAAAGTATTTTATTCTTCTTTCAAGGGATTTTAGATATCGAAATTTCAGATTTCTTTTTTTAATCAGATTCTAATTGTTTAAAGAGATGAAGGATTTAAAAGCAACAAAAGCACTGTGTATATTGTATACAGCATATTAGTGCAATATGTTTACAATTATAGACCCTTATATATTCACTTATATATTACTGAAGAAAATGCGCGATATATATATATATAATAGATGTCATGCATTTTCTGCCATGATGGATACTAAAAAAGATGGAAATTTAGCTCATTTAGGAGAAATTTATAGAATTTATTTATGCCCGGATTGGAGCGTTCGTTCAGAATAAGTATTTATTCCGAAAAATTTAAGACAAAATAAATTAAATAAAATTCTAAAATTCATAACAAATGTTTAATTAATGGGTTTACTTCTTGATTTCTTAATTTATTTCTTATAAACCTTGCTTATGTTGTTGCTCAAAAACATTTTCGATATCACGCCGGGCATTATGGACTTTTTTTACGATTTCTCAAATGCCAGTAAGCGTCTAAAGCAGATAGTTATTGTTTTTAATATAAAATGCCCTTTCTTCTTTGCAGTAGTAGTTAAAGCTTTACACGTTGCGATTTTCCCATCTTAAAGTCCCAACGCTAAGGATTTTACATAACCCCACGTATTTAGTGAATAATACTCCTTATTATACTACAGCTCTGTTAAAATTCTGTTGCGAGATTCAGATCTCTTTTCCTCTTGTAAGAAATCTTAAAATCATACCAAAAAGACAAACGAATAATATGAGTGAGGGCGGACAGGATAAAAATGTTAGTTTTACTTGATATTTCCATAAAACGTGTAATATACAGAAAGACACATTTACGTTTAAGTTGTTTTGTCTTCATTAATTCAAATTAAGATAACAAATCTGCAAGTGTGCAAAAGTCAGAAATATTCCTCTTTGGAAATCAATAACTGATCTGCCAGACATTATTAAGCTAGCTTGTTCAGTTATTCGTTTTATTTCACTGAACGTTTTCGAGGCCAAGAAAGAGCAGTCGATCGTAATTCCAATTGTAAAGCGCATCCAATTCGACCAGAATTTGAATAAAATGATGAAAATAACCGAGGAATTTAGTAATGTCCAAATAATATCTACAGAAACGCGACCATAAAATGTTCTAAAAACAACAGCATAAATATGCTGAAAACTGTAAAACATGTAGTGAAAGTGGAAATGGAGATAATATCATATGTAACGTTAAGATATTCTGGATTTTACTTAAAACGTGAATGTTTCTGTGGTCTTTTACAATATTTGAATCTGTCCTGGCGAGAAATTTACCTGAAATTCCAGTCTTGTGCAATTTTAGCAAGCTTCTTTATATAATTAGCATATTGAAAGCGTACCACGCAGTGTAACTGAGTAATTAGATTACAAGAAAAAACGTATATAAGACGACACACTGAAAATACTTAATGAAAGGTGCGATACATTTCGTTATAGGATTTGCAATTTTAATTACGTGTGCTGAGACATGCGAGACGCCATTAGGCAATGATGTCATTAAACTTGCAGAAGGAGAAAGTAAAAAATTGCAGCATAATAATACCTTAATGAAAAAGTTTCATTTTTGCTTCAAAAATCGTTAAGTGCTTCCAGAATTGTACAGCGTTTTTTTCGAAGTGCAATGTAAATTCGATAACCTAGAACATAAGAAGAAATACATCCAATACTTTTTTCCAACTTGTAATGCTCTCAACAGATATGGTGCAAAAAATAATTAAAATATCCACGAAACATATATAAATTAAAAATTAAAAAGGCAGTTATTTTAATCCCGAGTAGGACATTCAGTTATTCAAAAATACTCTTGCAAAGCAAAATATGGAAAAGGCATCCTAAGTCAGCTTTGTAGTTTTTCTTTTGCTCGAATCATATCTTTCTTTATTCATAAGATCGAGTCTTTACTTTCACTAACTTCAAAACGTGACAGTATATGAGAATAAAGAATGTTTGGACAAAATAATACATCGTCTTCCGGGTAATATGGTCAACTGTAGCCTAATATTAATATTACTCCGGTTCAGTTGAATTAACTATGATATAGCTGAATGCTTTGTATTTTGTAATGCTGGCTGCCATTGGTATCAGAGGGAGACAGATACCAAATTCAAAAGAAATAATCTACTTACAGCAATTTAATGGACACATATCACGGTTTTTATTTAATAGTTTGAATCTGCGTTTTGTTATGAATAGTTTAATGGTTATCGTTAAGGAAAACCTTCAGAGTTCATTTTCAATGGAAGTTCTACCATATTTTAATATGATTTTCAACTAAATTTATCAAAAGAATTATTTTTATTAGGTATTATATGAATGAGCTAAATATTTGCAAAACTAAATCACGCAATTCCTTTTGTAAAAGCGTTATATGTCATTTCCATTTATGCATTAATACTGTAATGCCAGACTCAAAGCTTCCAATGCTATAGAAACAAATGACATTTATAAAATGCTGTCTAAGAGAGAATTTTGAAAAGTTTCTATTGCCTACGTAATGAGTAAGGATTATTATTCAAAACGGTAACCACTATGACATAAAACACAATAACAGCAAAGTTTGAATAGGTTTGAATTTAAATAGTATTTACATGTTTCTCGCTACTAAAGTTTTGTTGAATTCGCTAGGCTAGTTTTCTTTAATAAGCATTATAAATTGGAATTTTTGCTGGCATTGTAATTTTTAATTTAATAATACACTAATATCCATCTATAAAATCTATAAAGTCCAACTTTTGTTTTGGGTGTGCCCACACTCAAAACAAAAGGCTTAAAATCATGCAATTTATATATCCCACATAAGTAAGAAGACGCATGAGAAACACGCTAACGTGGTAAATAAGACAGGCAAATCGACAACCTTGTATTCGGGGTAGATTTTGTAAAAACTTCCACTGGTCGCCTGTGGGTAAAAATATGATCGACATTCGCTTTCTCGCTTTTGCAGAGTTTTTTGCTCCTGATGAAGGAGGAGCCGTTTTGCCCTCGAAATCGATTGTGATTTTACAAAAATCTACGCAGAAAACAAGGTTGTCCATTTGTCTGTCTTAAGATAGACTAAGTTTAGAACAGTTAAAAGTAACTGATGAACAAAATTTAGGTAAATCGCTTTCAGATTTTGCGAAGTAAAAGAATTGATAATTTTAATGATAAAATCTTAGGCAGAATGAGTATAAATTTCTGCTTTTCAAGTATGAATTTTTGTTTCTTGATTTAATATTGTTGATTTACGTAGCACATTAAAATAATATTAATTAGAATGACATTAAATTAATATTAATTTTTATGACTTGCACGTTTTGTTGTTATTTTTTTTGATAAATGCTTAACGAACATTTGTAATTTCATACTTAAATAAATAAACATACATCATATTTGAATAACTTGTAAACATTTGGTACTTGGATATTTATGCTTCCACTTGCGATATTATTATTAATTACTATTATTATTACTATTGAATCAATTTATCTGTAATTCACGAAGAGCACAAACAGTGAAGAATGGGCAATTTTTTTAAATAGATGAAAAGCATCGAAAAACACTACAGCAGTCATCTGATAGCCCAAGCATAAAACTGTTCCAAGTCGCATTAATAAATGACTTAATACTTTTGGGATATGCTACTGATTCATCGCTGAGTTACTTGTGTTATTTAAGTGTATCTTTTCCTCTCTTTTATTTAATACTTTATCTTCCTATCTTCTTGTAATTTTAAAGGGTGGTCGTACTACTTCTGGCGTCTGATAAGTTCATAGTGAAAAATAAAACACAAAGGAAAATTAACGACTTTGGTTAATGACGTAGCAATTCGTAATAGATCTTATTCAAGAGATTTAAATTACATAAACCTGATAACATTTAAAAATATTTCCACAAAGCTATAAATAAAAATACTTAAAGTTTATCATCTACTACATTTTATGCCATTTTATTACCTAGATTACTTATTAGTGTTGAGCGTGTTTTTGCTATATTGCGCAACTATTATTAAAATTATTACACACTATGGCTAGAACCTCAAATTATGCATCTCCGTAAAAATAATAATTTGAGTATCGTTAAAAATAAGGATTTTAGGATCATGTGGTTTTAATTATTCCGAATACTAAAACAATTAAATATTTAAGTCACTTAAAGGCAATATAGCAAATATCGCAGTTCTAGAGTAGAGTTTAGGTAAATTGCATCCGAATTTGGAACTGGATTAATAATATTTTTCTTAGTATAAACGTCAAAAGCCAAACACATACAATTTAATTGATTAAAAACTTAAATATCCAGACATTAATTTTTACTATTTGCACTTTTATTACCAATTCTCTTTCCGTAGATATTCCTGAGTTTAACTGATTCGCGGAAAACACTTATGTGACTGTGTGGATTTATATGCAAGAATCATCATAACTGAATGACGTTTAGTCTACATACAACTTGTAGCAACGTAAAGAAACGATGAAATTTACAGAGCAATTCAAGAGTATTAAATGCTCCAAATCAGTATTTGATGAAGCTGCCAAGGGCTAAAATAAGAGCTTGCATTCCTTTCGCAGCATCGAATCCAATAGGCTATGGTCTTTTATAAGAGGAATACAATTCTATATACGGCTTCTGCTCGAGCCAAAAGGTTATTCGTGTTCGCTGCGGAGGGAGTTTCTTGTGCACGAAATCGTAGGTCAGCAGGCGACATATTTGGTGAATGGGGAGGCTCAAGAAGAACCAGTGTCTAACACTTTTGATTAGAAAATCTTAAGCATTGTTCTGCTTGGATCTTAGATCTTCTTCTGCACAGAATGTTGCTAGACATGAGTATTGACCTGTGTCTTTCTATTACTTGCTTTAAGGTCAGTCACAGAAGTTGAAAATTAAGCGCACAAATGCGAGAATTTTCATTAGCAAAAGACTCGGTGACGCGACGTTTTTTGTAGAATTTTAGACTTACTACTAAAGGCTCATTCTTCCCGGTGCATTACCAGTGTAAAATTTGGTTAATTGATTCTGAAGTTCTCTCTCTGCTCCTTAACTGCAAATTTTACTTATTATAATTATGATGAATGATTCTTATTCTTTTATGCAAGTTTTCTGATGTCCAATCAGAGCCTGTACGTTTTTCTATGGCACGATAGCTGGAAAGTTTTCGTAAAGAATGTATGAGTTTCCATTAGGAAATATTCCTGCATATTAACATTTGCTAGGCCATCGTGAACCTGCGAATTTCTCACAAACCACGGTGCATTTAAAATTCCTTTTAAAACTTTAGTTTGAAAAACATCAATCTTTTTTCGACATGTTTGTTGCAGCTATTGCCCATATGAGGGTTGTACAGCATTAAACTGATTTTATATAAAGTTATCTTTGCTGTAAGATTTCATTTTGATTTCCTACCTAAAGGGCTGTTAAGTGTAATATGCACTGAGTTTGCCTTCTGTAAAGTGTATTTTATTTGCTGTGTTAAAATTCAATCTAATGCCCAAGATAACGCCAAGGTATTTGTATTTTTCATTTACTGGAATAAATTCATTCTTATGCAAATTTTCACAGCCACTGAAAGATTTTACTTGTATTTTTTGTAAAGGATTACACTACGTTTCCTTGAATTTAAATTCACTTTCCAGATTCTACACAATATATGATAATACTTATATACGCTTTGAACTTATTTCCTGCATGCCACGGATTTACTGATTTAGTAAGTATCATAGAATCGTATGCGAATATTGCCACGTTTTCAAATAGTGACATCGATAAGCGTTTATGTACAGATTAAAACGCTTTGGGCCCAAGATAAGTCTTTGGAAAATACTGATACTCATTATTTTTCTAACAGACAGAACAACACCCATTTTAACCTGAGACATACATAATTCAGAAGTCAAAGCAACAAAAATCAGCGTAATATTCTCAATATTTTCACAGGACTAGTTTCGATGGTTTTTACCGAACCATCATCCTCAGCTGCGAAACCGTAAATGAAGAAGATCGGAAATAATGATTAGATAAGATAAGAAAGCCTGGACAAGAATAAGCACGTGGCGCCATCTGTTGGTGAAACCAGAGCTAAAACATAATTTCTTTAAAGGCCGAAGGCAAAATTGGATTGGAATTACGATCGTTAACTAGAACAGAAAGATTTTTTTGAATGTGAAATGCCTCTAGAAAAAAAAATTTCGCGTCAAAGAACATGAGGCATATGTTAGAAAAAAGGAAACTCAGAAGTCTTCTGTTGCTCAACATTGTTGGTCCGAAAATCACATTTTCATTTTTCTGCTGCCAAAATTATTCAAAAAACATCTTCCATTGGAGAACTGGATTTTCTAGAGGCATTTCACATTCAAAAAAATCTTTCTGTTCTAGTTAACGATCCTAATTCCAATCCAATTTTGCCTTCGGCCTTTAAAGAAATTATGTTTTAGCTCTGGTTTCACCAACAGATGGCGCCACGTGCTTATTCTTGTCCAGGCTTTCTTATCTTATCTAATCATTATTTCCGATCTTCTTCATTTACGGTTTCGCAGCTGAGGATGATGGTTCGGTAAAAACCATCGAAACTAGTCCTGTGAAAATATTGAGAATATTACGCTGATTTTTGTTGTTTTGACTTCTGAATTAGTTTCGTTCGGCGTGTTATTGTGTCTTAATTATAGAAGCCCCAAACAGGCTTATTTTTTGCATTCTTTTTTCCACGTGGTTTTCGTCGTTTTGCGTTTGTATGTGTTTCGGAGCCGTTAACGGCTTTTTGCTTCATTTTTTGCACGTGGTGTGGCCGCCATTTTGTGATTGCATGGGTTTCGGTAAGTACGTTTTTGCAATTTTGAAGTTCTGTTAGTGTTTCGCATAATTTGATATTGTTCTTTGCTTGTCTGTCTTTATGCATTTTGGTTGAAGACCTTATTCGTTTTAGTGAGGGATTTTTGCTACTGTTTTGTGTGTACTTTATCATTGGTTAGTTAATTTAGTTTAATTTCTTGCATTGTTTATCATGCCTTCATCCGTTAATCGTTTCACTAAATTACGCCTGAAACGGCAAAAATTCCTGAATCATCTTGACTTTTTACTTAAGTGTAAACGTAAAAAATTGATTCCTAATTTCATTCAAATCAAATGTAATCAAAAACCTTCCAGTCGCATTTCAAGAATTCTGTTAAATTGCAAGCTTGCCTTACTTCGGTCCATCATAAGGGATACACGTCAACAACTGTCCAAAATTGAACACGAGCTCTATAAGCTTCATCTGGAACTCGCTAATACATATCCAAAATTTACTGCCCTTGAACAAAAGTCTTGGTCTAGAACGGAGAACGCAGTTAGCCGTCATAAAAACACCCTTGCAGTTAAATTCGAAAAACTTCTTTTACAGTCTTCCAGTTCAAGCAGTTCAAAAAATCTTCCCATTGTCAACATTAGGCCAATAGTTAACATTTCTAATGTTAGTTTATCAGATGAACAAGAGAGAATTCTAAAATATAATTTTAACTTCTCGCAAACCTGTAAGCCGTCAATTCCAAAGATTTTAGCTCCTATCGAAAAAGCTTTCAAGTTCAGCAAAATTTCAGATTCACAGAAAGAAATGATTAGACATCTTATCGCTCATAATGTTAAATTCAATAATAAACCTTTGAAACCAAATCTAACTGCGAGAGAAAGAACTACAATGCGCGAAATTCATTCTAACCCGAATATTATCATTTCAAAGGCCGACAAAGGTGGCCAGATAGTCGTCATGGATAAAAACACTTACATCGATGGTGTCACCAAACTCTTAAACGAAGGACCATATATTCCGATCCCTAAAGATCCTTCACCTTCGGACCTGTCAAAAATAAAAACTGCGATTAAATCTTCACAAATTATTTCAAGCAACTTAAAACATTCGCTTATCCCATCGGTTGCGAATTGTGCCAGATTATATGCTCTGCCCAAAATTCATAAAAGTGGTATTCCTTTCCGCCCTATTGTTTCAAATTTAGGTACTGCCTCGTATCCATTAGCTAAATATTTAGTTTCCAGATTTTCAACTCTATTAGACAATAACATTTACACCGTAAAAAATTCAATAGAATTTGTAAAAAAGATTAAAAACATTTCTCCTAGAAATTTACTCATGGTTTCTTTTGATGTAAAATCATTATTCACCAATGTTCCAGTGGAGGGTGCATTAAGATGTCTAGAAACCAGACTTCGCGAATTTCATTTCTCTTGCATGGAAATTGATGAGCTAATTTCTCTCACTCAACTCTGTTTGAAACAAACACATTTTGTTTTCCAAAATAAATATTACAAGCAAACTGAGGGATTAGCCATGGGAAGCCCCCTCAGTCCCATCCTGGCTGATATCTACATGCATTATTATGAATCAAGATTGTTTGAAATTTTAAACTTCCCTGTATGGTTCCGCTACGTAGACGATACTTTTACCCTGTTTGAAGGTAATAAAGATGATTTAAATAAAGTTCTTTCAACAATGAATTCTATTGATCCTGCTATTCAGTTCACTTTTGAAGTTGAGACTTGCAATTCTCTTCCGTTTCTCGACATTCTAGTCACACGCAACACATACGACTTCAGTACTACGGTTTACCGTAAACCTTCATCGGTTTGCCTTCCACCACACTTTAAATCATGTCATCCGACTAAACAAAAGTTAGCTTCATTTTATTCCTATGTTTTCCGTGCTCTTCAAGTTTGCTCCTCCAAACTATCCCTTGATAAAGAACTAAATTATTTAAAAGCAATAGCTATTGACCGGGGCTTTTCACCCAACATTATTAATCAAGCAGTTAAAAAATTCTCTTCTCAACACACTAAAAGGCACACTCTTGTTTTAGGAGATTATAAAAATTCTGTTGTCATTCCCTTCTTTCCATCAGTTAGCTATAAAGTTGCACATATTTTGCAGAAATTTAACTTTCGAGTCGTTTATTCTCCCATCAATAAAATTCCGAGTTCCATACTCAAGGACCCCGTTCCGGATATGAATTCCTGGGGGATTTATAGGATTCCTTGCCAATGTGGTTTAATTTACATTGGCCAAACTAAAAGAGCCTTAAAATTTCGCGTCAAAGAACATGAGGCATATGTTAGAAAAAAGGAAACTCAGAAGTCTTCTGTTGCTCAACATTGTTGGTCCGAAAATCACATTTTCAATTTTTCTGCTGCCAAAATTATTCAAAAAACATCTTCCATTGGAGAACTGGATTTTCTAGAGGCATTTCACATTCAAAAAAATCTTTCTGTTCTAGTTAACGATCCTAATTCCAATCCAATTTTGCCTTCGGCCTTTAAAGAAATTATGTTTTAGCTCTGGTTTCACCAACAGATGGCGCCACGTGCTTATTCTTGTCCAGGCTTTCTTATCTTATCTAATCATTATTTCCGATCTTCTTCATTTACGGTTTCGCAGCTGAGGATGATGGTTCGGTAAAAACCATCGAAACTAGTCCTGTGAAAATATTGAGAATATTACGCTGATTTTTGTTGTTTTGACTTCTGAATTAGTTTCGTTCGGCGTGTTATTGTGTCTTAATTCTGAGACATACATGTTAGGTAAGAGTTTATTATTAATGTTTTTCACGCTAAGTAAGATTTTAGTCGGCTGATGCTAGAATTTATGCCAAATTTAGAATTCTATGAATGTATCAAATCTGGTCAAATGCTTTGTGCATACCTAAGAAGCGCTCCGCGATAGATACCATTATTGCAATTGCCTCTGCAACTATTTCAATTGCATTTCGAACTTGTTTTGTGATGTTACGCCCATATCTAAACCCAAACTGACAGTCACTAATAATGTAATTCTCTGCGTAGTTTACAAATCTAGAACGATTTACACTTTCAGACACCTTTTCCAAACAAGGTAATAAATAATCTGATTTGACGGTAACTGGTCACTGATTTGGAAATTTTACCTGGTTTCGTAATTGCAATTATTATCGAATGATTCCACAGTTGTGGAAAATAGTTAATTCTAAGACAGGCACTGAAATTTTCGTTAATAGCACAACACATTTCCGGAGAAATTGCTGAACTGCCTTATTAGATATTGAGTCGTAATCTTGAGCTTTCCTGACATTACATTTCTGAATTATTTAAAAAATGTCTTTTAGTGAAATCACTGTAACTCTGCCATATCTATACGACAAATATTTCTTTCTGCACCTTACATTCGTGATCAGAAGACACTCATTTTCATTTGGTTGAAATGTTTTTCAAATTTTATTCACCAGAATCTGAGACTTCGGATTCTGAATGAAAAGTATTTTCTCATATGACTCAGCAGACCGATCATATTGGTTCCTGAAGTTCTGAGTGCTTTCGCTATTCCAAATTATGTTTTAGTTCAAGTCCATGATCTCTACTCCTAAGGTATGGAGCGAAATTAATTTATTTGTCTGGAGATTTCAATGTTTAAAAAGTTTAACCCTTGCTTCATACAGCGATCCTATATTAATACCCACGTTTTATGAAGACAATTTTCTCTTTTATATGTTCCTGCATGTTGTCAGGAAATAAACCTTCCAGAGTATTTTCACATATGGTAGTAGTATGTTTAATTGCGGTCTTGAACAATATCTGTAATACTACTAAGTGGAGAAGAGAAAGCCAAATCATTCATACTATGAGTGAAATTTTTACATTTCACACTTTTACGTGAGACATAAATAGTTGGACAAAACTTAGAATTGCCGAACAACATTGGTAAATGATCTAATGAAAATTCTTCTACCGCTTCTGGATATGGAATATAATTGAAAGGTTTTGTTACTAGAGTAACTGACACTTCTCTTTATAAAGTATGTTCTCCCTCCTTTTTGCATGTCTTCTTGATGTAACGGTAGCACACTCGGCGCGTATTCGAGAGGTCCAGGTTCGAGTCCGACGAAGGCATTGCTCATTTTTCAGGTCTCCTGCTTTAAAAAATCCTAATGACTCTACAGTGTTGTCCGAACCAAAAGGGGTGAGGGATGATGATTTTTTACCACTAGGATCTCGCAGTTGGGTCCCCTAATCTGCAGCCGTTCTTTAAAAGTGGGGGTATATAAGGTATTTTCTCCCTCCTTTCTGCATGCTTTCGCTGTGTACTGGTAGCACACTCGGCATGCATTCGAGAGGTCCAGATTCAAGTCCCAGCGAGGGCGTTACTCATTTTTCAGCCCTCTTTAATTAAAAAAAAATCCTAATGCCTCTACATCCTACGTCATTATTATGACGGAAAATGGGGAATCCAGTGACCTTGAGTTCGTTAAAACTAGCAAAATGCCGCAGAGTTTTATCATTCGAATTAATCTGTCTTGAGTTTCAAACTGCGTTTTTAGAATTGAATTCACCAACAGTAATTGCTGATGATTTCAGTAACTAAATAAGTCGGCCACAAAAAGATTAAAAGATGAAGATTTGTAATCACATTGCTAGATAGCTGTAAACAGAAATAAAAAGAAATGGTTTACCTGAGGCTCTAGAAACTAATGCAGCTCTGATAGAAGAGAGGGAAGTTCCAATTGGTTAATTATACCATATTCGTCTTACGTAAACACCGGTTTTTTAGTTGAACGTACAATATTTTTTAAAGATTCTTTATCATTTATATAGATGTACTGTATATTGCTTCCTCTTCTACTTTCGCCCTTGTTTCCTTTGGCATTATGCCCGTCATAGCTCCAACAATATTGAAATTCTTATGTTGACGTCATTTCATTAGTGCAGATGTGAAGTAATTAAGTTTAGCTAAAACCCGGTAGTACTGTAAGTGGTATGATGTGATCTGTCAGATTGTATCTTCAGTACTAACTTCCCAACATATATTATTTAGAATTACATTTATACATTTCTCCTAAGAGATAAATAGGTTAACTGCAATGCATATGCATTGCAGTTAAGAGTATGACGAAGCAAAAATTTTATTAGACATAAAATCAAGTACGTTGGTAAAATCTTTCTCTTTCTGACCCACCTTGACGATTTTATGCAGATTTACTTGATGTAAACCAAAGCGCTATGACAGGAAATGTTTATTTCGTGCAAGGAATGGCGTAAGATACCAGGTTTCCTCAAACGGACTAACTGTTTTCAAAAATTTATAATAATTAAGGATAAAATTCTTGCAAAACTTTCATGCTAAAGGGCATACATTTTTCCTCCCAGAATGCCTGATTTAAGGTCAAACATTTTCCGACAGATGGAGCTCCAAGTCCCTTCTTCCAGTTTTGACTTATGCAAATCATCAAAATACCGCAAAAGGGGTGATGTTTTTGATCTAAAAGAGGCGTTATCTGTGACCAGACTAGCAATCACAGATAACGCTCCTTTTATGTCTGTAGATTGAGAGTGCTCAGTAGATTCTGTAGGAAAACGCTGAAAATTACGTAATCGTTGGATGAAAGGATTTTCCTTGCACTCGAATTCCATCGACTGGGAAGAGTATTAATTACAGCAACAAGAAGAAGCTTTCAGTGCAAATTCCAAGTCACTTATGTTCTGCAACCGAATGCAATAAAAATATTGTACGAGAAATTCAAACGAGAAGGTATTGTTGTAGAGACATTAGGTATTTTTGAAGCAGGAGTACATGAAAAATGAGCAATGCCCTCGCCGGGACTCGAACCTGGATCTCTCGAATACGCTCCGAGTGCACTAACCGTTACATCACGAAGGCATTACAAAAGGAGGAGAAAATAATTTATATAATCCCGTGGCCTGTGATGACCGTATGATTAAGTTGTTTGGTTAGATGGGTCGAGCTGCGCCCTCTTTTGGCACCTCATATACTCTACCTTTTAAAGGGCAACTGGAGGTTAGGTGACCCAGTCGCCAAATCTTTGTGGTGAAGATTCATCATCCACCACCTTTTAGATCAGGCACCACTGCAAAGTCACAGGTTATTTTGAAACGGAAAACATAAAAAATGAGCAATGCCGTCTGTGCTAGCAAGCCGGCATCTATCATCAAACTATCGTTTCAAAAATCGTCATCGTTTCGTCCAAGCCCTTGGTGGCAGTTGTTGGACAGGTTTCTGCCTCTTCGCTGCTGGGAGTTCAAGGGTGAAGGTCGGGCTTCGGCCTGGCTCTTCACCGACTGTCTTTTCACCGACTGTCTCTTCACCTACCACCTCGCTTCTTGATGCACGTTTAACTTTCCTGAAAAGTCCGATGATATGTTTCCTGATTTATAGAAAGCCAACTGTAGTTTTTTTTATTGAATATATTCATTCTACATGCAGTTTCTGGAAATTCATCCAGCATGGAATGATATTTTTTAAGCAAGAATCATGAACGATCTCATTGTGCAATTTAAGACTCATCCATTGTCTATCGCCACGTGGTGCACTGCTCAAAATTAATTCACTGGTAGAAGCCTCAAAATCAGAAGAAATTTCAAGATAAGTTTATTGCTGCTCTACATATATTTTCGATACAAGGTTTTTTGTGATTTATAGAAAGCGATGCAAATCGATTTGCTCTGCAAGTGTATCGTTAAACGAATGGACGTTCTGCATTTACAGTAGGACTATAGTTATGATCTGATTATTTAATTTTCTTGTTCTATTTGAGTGAGTTCAGCAGTAAAATTTTTGATAGGAAAAATAAATAGAATGAATTGTAGATGATTAACTTGTATTTTCTTCTTCAACTATCACAACGTCTGGGGTAAGTACATTATTTTGCTATCCTCTGTAGGTCACATATTTTATCCCTATCATTCGGGTTATTGCGGAAACGACGTGATGTACTCTTAATCACACGCCTTAATCCTTACTGGATAGTTGGACTTCTTCATTCTTATTCGCGGTTCATCGCTGATAAAATTAATATTCAAAATTTTGGTTATCACTTTTACACCAGAATAATTATAATTAATATTTCTCATAACCTACAGAAATTAACACAATTTTAATTACATAAGAAATTAAAATATATTTAAGTATTTTTACTACATATAAATAATTTTTACTACATATGGTGCTGTGACAAAAGAAATAACTTAATAGTTCAGGTTGAGAATTTAAATAAAATGTGTGACCTATAGTATATTTGCTACACATATGATTTATATTGTTGAAAATTTATGATAAATGATGGGTAATATGCCATGAAAGGAGTAATTCTATTTTGGATAATTCAAAAATTCAATTTATATGTATTGTTATATATATGTGAATATTTAATGAAAGTTTTAAGATATTTGAATCAAAAGCTGATTTCAGTAATTTCATTGGATTGTGGTATGTAATGATAGAATAATGTTCAGAATTATTAGAATCCAGAAGTATTAATGATCAATGTACTTATATTGCATCACTAATTTGATATATGCATGGTTAAAGTTGCAGGAGATCCTAATTAATTACTAAATTATTTAAAAAAATTACCTATATGCATGTCTGGTAAATGTATATGTAAATTATCAGATAGAGTGTTCAGTGTTTGTGAAAAATAATGTAGATCTCAATATCATTAAAATAGAAATAGCAGATTGTAAGGTAATGCAACATAAGTAACTATATTTCTTCATCCATGTCAAAGCTTAAAGGTAGATCTAGCACTGGTATGGCAACTTCCCTAGCTTCTGCTCTGCCCACATTTAGTGGCAACTTATCTGAAAATGTAAATTTCTTTCTTGATCAGATAAATAGTGTTGCTAAATTAGAAAAATGGTCAGATGAAAAGAAAATAATCATTCTGAAAATAAACTGTAGGGATAAAGCTCTAGATTTCCTAATTAATGATCCAAGAGCAGCTAAGGAAAATAAATTTGAAAATTTAGAAAAATTATTAAAGAATAAATTTGCACGAGTTGAATCCTTTCAGGACATTCAACAGCAATTCTCAAACATTTCTCAAAAGTGTAACCAATCTGTTAGGGAATTAGCTGACGAGATTACTACAACAGCGACAAAATACATAAATGAAGATTCGGTTGAGGATTCTAGTTTACATAAATTAAAAGAAAAAATAAAAACTGCTTAACATCGAGGACCACAAAACTCAAAAAATTCATTGTAACAAATTATTTAAAAGAGTTGATCCAAGGTTCAATTTAATTAATTAAGAACATTTATTTCATCGAGCTTGTTTTTCTTGTTCACTAAGTTAGAAAAAATAAATAAATAGAAGACATACACACATTTGTAAGTGTTAGGAATTTATTGGATTTATTTCCAACAAAAAAATTTTTTTTTGAGATTTCATGATTTGTTTGGGTGTCGGTTGGCCACCTTCACTCATACGTTTGGTTGGCTGCAGGCTGGTCCGGGTTGACTAATGTCATGGAATTTACAGAAACAAAAAAAAAAGTGTGCAGTACACTTAGTGATCATTACAAGTAACGAGCTAGACATGAAAATTGTGCTACTAAAACAAGTTTGAGTAGTAAAAATATATATATATAAATAACAATAATAAAAAGAGGAAGAAGAAAATTAATGTGTTCAAAAAAATGAAATTGTAGAGTAATTGGTCTAGATGAATTTAGTAAATTCAAGGGCAAATTGATGTTATTCAGAAGAATTTATAGAATCTGTATAATTAGAAACTTGTCAAAAAATGATCATTAATGCAGAGTTGTGTTTAACAGTGAAAATGTATGAAATGTAAAAATAGGTATTAGCTTACAATTTCCATTTACAAAGAGAAAATTGTAATTTGACTACAGATTATAATGAAAGTGTATGCTGTAACTATATGAGTAACTTGTATGATATGTATTAGTTATTAATTTTTGATTGTACTTCATATGTGTAGCACTTATCCCAGACAGTGAAATTATGATAAAATAATTTTTGACTATTTTTCATTTGATTTAACTATTATACCAGATCATACTTGTAATGAGTGTTGTGCGTCAGTAAATTTATCGTGCAATGAACTGTGTTTCAGTGAAATTTATCATGCAGTGTTGTGCGTCAGTGAGGTTTCATGCGGTGATCTGTGCTTTTTCTTTGGCCGGAGGGAATGTGCTAGTAAGCCGGCATCTATCATCAAACTATCGCTTCAAGAATCGTCATCGTTTCGTCCAAGCCCTTGGTGGCAGTTGTTGGACAGGTTTCTGCCTCTTCGCTGCTGGGAGTTCAAGGGTGAAGGTCGGGCTTCGGCCTGGCTCTTCACCGACTGTCTCTTCACCTACGACCTCGTTTCATGATGCACGTTTAACTCTCCTGAAAAGTCCGATGATATGGTTCCTGATTTATAGAAAGCCAACTGTAGTTTTTTTTATTGAATATATTCATTCTACATGCAGTTTCTGAAAATTCATCCAGCATGGAATGATATTTTTTAAGCAAGAATCATGAACGATCTCATTGTGCAATTTAAGACTCATCCATTGTCTATCGCCACGTGGTGCACTGCTCAAAATTAATTCACTGGTAGAAGCCTCAAAATCAGAAGAAATTTCAAGATAAGTTTATTGCTGCTCTACATATATTTTCGATACAAGGTTTTTTGTGATTTATAGAAAGCGATGCAAATCGATTTGCTCTGCAAGTGTATCGTTAAACGAATGGACGTTCTGCATTTACAGTAGGACTATAGTTATGATCTGATTATTTAATTTTCTTGTTCTATTTGAGTGAGTTCAGCAGTAAAATTTTTGATAGGAAAAATAAATAGAATGAATTGTAGATGATTAACTTGTATTTTCTTCTTCAACTATCACAACGTCTGGGGTAAGTACATTATTTTGCTATCCTCTGTAGGTCACATATTTTATCCCTATCATTCGGGTTATTGCGGAAACGACGTGATGTACTCTTAATCACACGCCTTAATCCTTACTGGATAGTTGGACTTCTTCATTCTTATTCGCGGTTCATCGCTGATAAAATTAATATTCAAAATTTTGGTTATCACTTTTACACCAGAATAATTAAAATTAATATTTCTCATAACCTACAGAAATTAACACAATTTTAATTACATAAGAAATTAAAATATATATAAGTATTTTTACCACATATAAA
Source organism: Stegodyphus mimosarum (assembly GCA_000611955.2). Taxonomy (NCBI): domain Eukaryota; kingdom Metazoa; phylum Arthropoda; class Arachnida; order Araneae; family Eresidae; genus Stegodyphus; species Stegodyphus mimosarum. Next base: position 106,969 of record KK115695.1, read on the forward strand.
TATTTTTACTACACCGTCGCCGGGACTCGAACCTGAAACTCTCGAATACGCGCCGAGTGTGCTAACCGTTACACCATGAAGCCATGCCGAAAGGAGGGAGAAAATGCATTATAGTGTTGCGGATGAGAATGTTGGAAATGTTGGACAACATCGTTGATTAATATAGAAGCAAATTTGCAGTTCATAGGAAAAAATTGCACGCTGCCCTAGAAAATCAGTCTAAAAAAACAGCTGCCGCATGTCTGTTGAAGGAAAGGGCGGCACATAAGCTATTGCATTAAGTGCCTGTCCTTGTTCTGTACAAAATTCAAACACAGCAACCGCTTCAGACCATATCCGTATGGAAGAAGAACATGTTTGCGAATGAAATGCTGGAAATGGTTGATGGTTGCAACTGATATGAACTCTAGATGGTTTCCAGCTCATTCGTCAATACGCAAAAGTGGCGAATTTGGAGAACTCAGAACCCTCACGTGTGTGTTACACAATCATTTTATTCTCAAAAAGTGTCTGAATGGTGAGCAGATTTCAGAAAAGGTACAATTGGACCCTTTTTGCTACGTGAAACAGTGACTTCAGAAAGATATGTTCAAATTTCGCACGATTTTTTGTCCATTCAAAATGCTTTCATGGAATCATTCGCGACATTCGGGTTCATGCAAGATGTTGCGATGTCTCACAAAACTGTTGCAGTTTTCAGTTTCTTAGAGGAATATTTTGATATCAGCAATTAAATACCCATGCTTCAGAGGAAAGGGAACAGAGTGACGACCGTATTCATTAGCCTTGAATCCGTGCGATTTCTTCCTTTGGGGTCACTTGAAAGATGCAGTTAACCCGAAAAATCTCCGAATACCTTAGAAACTTGAAGAAATAATTAGTAAAAAATATGCGGCCATACCTTCGGTCCTTTACAGAAAATGTTTGCTAATTGCTTCATCCGATTACGACATGTGATTGCGCCTAATGGTAGACATTTCTAAAATATTGTAATGCGATTTTCATTAATTAAACAGTTTCGAAATATTGTGATGTGATTTTCATTTTTCTTGCGGGTTTATTATCATCCGTGGGAATTTTTTGACTAAAACCAGAAACTCTGAGAGAAAACATTTATACCCTGTGACATGAATTTGCTCTAAGAATGTTCTTTAAACTTAACCGCTTTCCTGTTATCAATTTTTGAAAACCGTCAGTTTATTTCAGGACACCCGGTACAAGTTAGGAAGACAGATAACGAGTAAATATTAATTTTGCTAGTTATCTACACAAATAATGTCGCATGCAGTATGCTTGATTTACCGATTACCAATTTATGTCTTAGTACTGAAGATTAATGACGAGAAGGCTATAAGTCAGCAGAGATCCCCAAAAAGTGAAAAGAGTTCCTCTTTTGAAAAAAATAAGTGATCTATCTGACATTACAAAGCTGGGTCTTTCGATCAGTTGTTTGCCCTATGGAACATTTTCCAAGACAAGAAACAATCTTCTGTCACAGTTCCAGTTGAAAGCATATCATAGTGAATTGAACTCGGCAGGAATTTGACTTGATATTATATTTAAAATAGTGAAAGAAACCAAGGAAGTCACCAAGCTCCAGACATCATCCACGAGGATTGAGCTCGTAAAGTGTTCTGCAGGAGACAACATGAATAAACTTAGTTCCCTAAAACACATAGCGAAAGTTGAAATAGATATAAACAATAATGGCAACGAGAATATATCTTGAATTTTGTTCAGAAAATGAATGATTTCTGCTTGTTTTTTTTAAGAGTCGAATTTGTTCTAGTACCGAAAATTCTTTAAAATCACAGTTTTCTACTTTCTTACTAAACTTACCGAGTAAAATAGCGCATCGACGGCATAATAAGCAGTATAATAGAATTATGATATTAGAAAAAGTAGAATACATGACAAGATACAGAAGCCACACACAACATAACAAAGATATCACTAGACCCTGAACAACCGAAAGTGCAAAAATACCGCATACTAGCATATTAATAAGAATTTCTCTTTCCTGATTCAAAAATTCAAGACGAATTTTGATTACATCCAGAATGTCGTGTCTTTTCCTCCGCAGTGCAAAATACATGAAAGTATTTAACATAGCGTGCGTAACGCAAAGTAGGAAACAGCCACCCCAAGTCAAAGCTGCAGTTTTTTTTCCATGAAGCGTAAGTTTTTCATTCTGGTAAGAGAAGTCCTTTTTAATTTTGAAACGAGAAAAATACGTGATCGCAGAACTTCTGGAACAAACAATAATCTGTGTGATGCCAGTATTTTAAGAAATTTTATAGGGTTTAAATATTCGTTGCTTTTTTGAAGGATCACTGAGCAGATTGTTGTATTTCTCAATTCCAACTGCTAGGTGGTCAGTGGTAAGAAAAGTAACCAAAGTTTAAAAACAAATTAAAGAAGTAAAGAACCTGCTTAATGGAACTTATCAATCATATCATGCATTTTATAAAATATGCTTTAATTTTATTACGAAAAATCCATGTTTCATTTCAAAAGCTTTACAATAAATTAGTTTCCAAATTTTATTTTCAATAGAAGTTTCAGAAATATTACTTGAAGAATTATATCATTACTGTGTATTCAACGTATGAATTTGGAAACTGAAGAAAACTTTCCATCGAAGCCTTTTTGTAGCACCATGATGAAGTGTACCAATTTCTACTCCAATTCATCGTCTAAGAACCAAAAACATGATCGCTATTTTATTGAATAACGTTTTTGAAATATTGTACAATAGAAAGGTTTTAAAGCTTTATGTTGTTTTCGAAATGATTACTGTTCAATATAGCCAGCATAGCTCTTTATGATATTAAACATGGCAGCAGCAACATTTTAAAGGATTTTAAAACAAATAACTTTTATTGAGTTCTAGTTTTGATTAACTTAATGGAATACCTCCCAGCAATAAGATTTATAAATGTGGAAAGTTGCTTTTTGAATGTTCAAGGTAATAATACATTTCTAATCAACAAACAGCATAAAATACAGAGAAATACTTAGTGTGAGTAATTTATTCAACAAAAGATCCAAACTGAAATTTTTTAATGCAAAAATTAAGCACAGTATTAATCCTACGAAAATTGTTTTCGAAAATGTCTTCAAAAACTATTAAATTCCAGAAACTTATTCTTGAACACAAAATGGGCGGAATAAAATCTATAATATTTGTGAAAATAATGTCAATCATAAATTGACCCAATTTCTTACTGGCCACGGAAATTTCAAAAGTTATCTGAGCAGATTTAGGTTGATTCCAGAGACTGTCTGTGATTGTAGTGTCGGTGGCGAAACAAATGTGTAACCTGTGCTTCTTCTATGTCCCAAATATGAGAGTGAAAGAAAAATCTTGAAACTGGCAATGAAAAATATTAATATCAACTGGCTTCCAGAATTTCACCAGTTTATTTCTGAGAGAAGTGCCTTTGACAATAGTTGTCAATTCATTGTAAAAATTTTGTAATCCATCTCAATTTTGTTTTAAATTTTCTCTTACTGTTTATTTTGTATTGCCCTTCATACTAATTTCTGTAAGCCCCATGTGGTACATAGTATATGGTACATAGGGAACTCCTTGTGTTTCTTTTAATAATAATAATAATAATAATAATAATAATAATAATAACAATAATAATAATAATAACAGTAATAATAGTAATAATATATATATTATTACTATATATATATATATATTTCGTTTATAAATAAAATCATTGGTGGTAAAAAATGAATTTCAAATAAAAAACTCTTAGCGAATAATAATGTTTGCCCTCCTTCTAAATGTGCGTAACGTAACTCGCTTAATCCATTAGATTCTGAGCTCGTCAGCGACCGAGAGATAAGATCGCTGAACCCTGGTAGATCGACCCGGGTTCAAATACCCGCAAACACACGGAGTTTTTCTAGGAAAAACAGGCTCTTATTCGCATTACACATGGGTAAAACCAAAAAATCCAAAAATACAGTCAGCTGGTGCACCTGGGATCGAATCCTGTTCGAATCCCTAGCATTCAGCTGCCATAACCAGATTGGCTACATGGATGTTTTTGTGTTTATTCGCGTGTAATGTCAATACGACCCATCAAAGAAAGCACAAACGTGTAATAAAACGTTAGGTGAAAATGCTGAACAAGAAAGTAACTACATCCTTTAAACAGCAGGCTCAATCTCGCTACAATCCAGTTCGCTAACAAGGGCTTTTGTAACAACATAGATCACATCTTCACTAGCGTTTTCAGTGAATGGAAAGATTTAACCAAGCTTAAGAGTTTCTCAACTCTCCAACTTAATAAAAGAATAGGTAAATATTTAAATAATTAGTAAATTAAATAAATAGGTAAAGTTTTAAATTATAAAAATTAATAAATGGATAAAAATTAGATAATTAAATAATAAGTACGAATTTTAAGAACAAAATTAAATTTCGCAAAAATGACATATAATAAAATTTAAAAATTAATAAATTATTAAGGAATTAAAATGTTATTAAAATCAAATAAAATATTTAAAACAAATGAAAGGGAAATGAATTAATAGAAACAAGCTAGAATGCCGAAAATGAAAGAAAGGCAGGTATTTTAAACTATATTCTTCGAGACCAGGTAGAAGTAACTGCTTTCTTATTTTGGCTTTTAATTTTCATATACGTTGTTACAATAGACCAAATCAAACCTAATAGACTACACCAACTTTTCAGGCCAATTTACAGTTACTATTGCATTCCGTAGTCAATCACCTATCGTTTCGGTTCTTATTTATAATAAGAACTTCTTTGAAAATTTTTTATATAAATATTTACAATTTACATACAGTTAATGTATTTGGAACTATGCAAATGTAATTGAAAATTCTCCAATCTTGAACAATATCTAGCGAAATAATTTAAAACACGATGAATAAATACGGTTTTTCTTTACGTTAAATCGTAAGGTGAAACTAATTTTTCGGAAATAATAAATGAAGAATCGATAAATAAGGCGTTATTTGATCTACATTGAAATAACGTATGTAATGAAAAATATTATATTCGAGACCATTAAACCTGGTAAGATAGTTAGCAACTGTTTATGCAAAAAAGAATTCATATGACATAGTGAAAAAGAAAGATGAAAGAAAATTTTGTTTGCAAATTTATAAAATTTTTGCATGGCATAAATCAAGAGCTTCCTTTTTAAATTAATAAAATAAAGGAAGAAAACTGATGTGTACACCACATGACTTCCTTGTACGGAATATTAAATTATAAGCATTTTTTCCTGGATTTCATTTGAACTTATTGAATAGAATTAAATACACTTCGTCATAAGCTCATAAACTGCAATAGAATAAATGCACTTTTTTAAAATTCTCTATATTTATTTACCATTCCCACATTCTGGCGGTCGGTTCACTTGACAGCGTTACATCTCATTTATATTATAACTCAGATTGCACAAAAATTATATCATCTAAAAAATTAACTAAAAGTTGCCACATGCTCTTTCTTTCTTTTCGCCATCGACGGAACAGCTGGCCCACTGGGTTAGGTGCTTTTCAGCCTGTTGGATCCCGTCGATGGAATTTAAAGTATATATATATATATAAAGAACTTAGTAGTGTGTCATCCTGCAATTGACCACGCTAAACGTAGAGCATTGAAATAGGACCAGAACATGGAAAAAAGGTGCATGATGGGGACTGCAGAGACTAAGGGGAACACTTATTATGGTGCATGTTAGGCAGACATTTATACATAGACATTTATCACTTCTCGGCCTCTTGGCTAAGATCAAAGTGTAGTATCTGTTCTTATCAGCTGCCACATGCTCTATTTAAATATTATAATAAATCTAAAAAGCTGTATAAACGAAATTTAACAAGTAAAAAAGAAACAGTTTTTCACAGACGATTCAACGCCGTTTACCTAATGAGCATGGACTACTCGTAAACATTCTACGTATTCCGAGACAGACTGACGACAATATTTGCTCCTAATACGAAACAGTTATTTCCTCGAATTTCATTAAAGATGTATTTCTCGTTAATTTATTAATTCTGTACCCAGTTCGCGACAAGAAGAGAAGTAAATAAGACTTCAAAAACAAGACGAAATAAAATTTCAAAATTGTTTCATTAAAAATTGAAAAATATAGGGAAAAAATACAACACCAAATACAGTTAAAACAATATTAAAAAAATTACAACAAAAATTAGAGTTTCTACGCAAAAAAAAGAGCAATTCGGCCAGCAAGAAACAATGCAGATTTTTCGCTGCACAAAAATTAATTTTTAATTTTGGCCATATTCGGCAAAAATACACTGAAGTTGCAGAAACTGAATTCACTATTCTGCTAAGCTTCAAATGTAAACAAATATGGCCACTATGGTAAACAAAAATTAGGCTTAGCCGCACTTAAAGAACTTTTAAATTGTTGATAATTCTACAACTATTGAATGTAGATAAACTTAAGACATAAAAATCTAAACCGGAAGAAAAGCAACATAATTCAATCATTTTTAACGCAAAAAATGCGCAATTTACCAACATACACTCACGTTTGTGAAAATTGCAACACCAAGAAGGAATCGTCATAATTGAATGCAATTTAATACACAGTTGAGTGGTAGTGGTACAAATAAATGATTAAATGTTCAAAGCAAACAAACAAGAACAAGAGATCAGAATCAGTATTTTGTGTGGCCACCATGCGCCGCAATAAGTGCTGCTACACGACGTGGCATGGAGTCAAACAAAGTTTGAATGTCTGACTGAGGAAGAGCATTCCATATCGTTTGTACGCGTACCCAAAGTTCGTCTGCAGACGCAACAGGACGAGGATCACGAGCAAGACGCCGACCAATGACATCCCACACATGTTCAATTGGCGACATATCCGGGGAACACGCAGGCCAAGGAAGAAGCTGTACCTGCTGCGCTGCAAAGAAGGATTTAACAATCCGAGCAGTATGAGGGCGGGCATTGTCCTGTTGAAATACAGCGCCTGGCAAGCTTTGAAGGAAGGGAACAGCTTCGGGCTGTAGAACTTCACGGATATACCGGTTGCTGTTCAGATTGCCCACAATTCGTAGCAATTGAGATCGTCTATGATATGCTATGGCGCCCCAGACCATAACTCCGGGTGTTCGTCCACTGTGGCGTTCGATAATGCACTCCGGAAGGTGGCGTTCACCGGCATAGCGTCTGACACGAATGCGGCCATCATGGTACCACAAATTAAAGCGGGATTCGTCAGAAAACACGACATGCTGCCAATCAGCACGCCAGTCTCTATGCTGATTGGCCCATTGTAGCCGCAGGCGGCGATGGTCGTGCGTTAGGGGGATCCTGTATAAAGGAGTCCGTGCGCGCAGTCCACACTGCAGCAGACGTCTACGAATTGATGAAGCACACAATGAAACACCTGTAGCTATTGACCACAGTGCTGCCAATTGTCTAGAGGAAGCTGTACGGTCCGTCCGCGCCATGCGGACCAGGTGTCTATCATCGCGAGCTGACGTCACATTTCGGGGTCCACTCCCGGATTTCCGAGTTGTCCGACACTCGTCCGTCCACTGCTTCCAAACGCGCATCACTGTGCTGCTGTTACGCTGCACACGAGAGGCTACTGCACGATACGACAATCCAGCTTCACGAAGGCCGATGATTCTCCCTCGTTCAAACTCTGTAAGTTGTTCAAATCTCGCTCTCTTTCGTCGACGAGGCATAAGTACAGATTGAGTTAACGTTTACCACTAGCAGATAACCACCGATAACCATACACGCCTCGCTACAGCCGTCTATTTATTCGGATCGATCAGCCGTTCAGAGGGCGCTGCTCAGCATACGCATGCGCTACGGATTTGCAATTCTAATCATTTGCATATCATGCGCTACTTTGCATTTCCTGAAAATTTCAGCTCACTCGCGTAAGTCCTTCATGGTGTTGCAATTTTCACAAACGTGAGTGTATAAGAATAAAAAACTGAAATCACTGAGCCGAGCATCGTAGTGAGTATATATGTATATATTTATACACTTTTGTTGCGGCCTATTGCAACCAAAAAGGGAGGTGAACAAATACATATTATAGCAGTCCTATATATGAAATTCCAACGTACTGAGGCTACTCGTTTTTGAGTTATGCCAGATACATACATACATGCGTACGTACGTACGCACCGACGCCACGAAAAACTATCTTCGTAATCCATTTTAAATTAGTTTTAAAATTCTTTTGGGGGGAAAAAATCCATTTAATCTGTCCTTACGTCCAGATGTCAAGCAAAAACATCGTTAAATTATATTCGATAACAGTCGAAATGGATATTTTCGTTGAAATATGATACCAGGAATTTTTCGAGATTACAATACTTTCTTTACTTCACACAAGGAAGTAAAAAATAATACACACAACAATATTATATTATTAAAATATATTATATAATTAAAGAATTTATGGAAAAGTAATATATCACTTTATAAATAATTTTCTAAGACGATTTTTGGACAAGAAAGCGATAATTACTAAAGGAGTTTTTAGCAAATTTCCTCTAATATTAGAAATAATTATTTCTTAGAGACTATTAAATTATGCCGTAATGGGAAACTTACGATTTTTGAAATATGACAGTAATTATCAATATCGGAATTTCACTCGAGAATTTAGCATTTTGGAAACGACTGGAAAAGAGCAGAAAACCTTAAATAAGTGGGCGATGTACTGCGAATGATTAAACCTACTTGCGCAAAATATAAGCAATTGTTTGGTAGATAATAAATTTTATTACAAAAACAATTACATTTGATGAATAACCCACGCTGTGTATACCTCTCGTCCGCTGGTGGGCCATTGAATTTTTTTAAAGAAAAAATTTTAAAGCAACAGCGTTGACTAATTGTTTTGAATATACAATTAATTCACGCTATAACGAACTTTAAAGGGACAGTAAATTTGGTTCGTTATATCCTATTCCATGAAAGTGTAAATTATCTCACACAAGTATACGAACAGTGTATTATATTTGTATGGAAAAGAATAATAAAAGTTTAATAAAAATTACTTACGAATTTATTTTTAGCTTTTACTTAAGCTGTGTATGTTTATAAAGGAGAGATTCAGTAACTTTTGTAAAGAATGTCCTGTGTCTTTCAAAGACATAAGCATTCAATACTCCTGTTTGGAGGACATAACTTAGACAGCATAATTTATATAATAAAATTTGAAAGCATTCAGTTTTTTTAACGTTTTGTGTGTTACCTTTATATATTAGATATCATGTTTTTCGCACTTAAATCGTAAAATTCAGTTCAACAGCAATATCGCAAAATAATTTTAAAAGGAACATATCTTTAGAATTTCTGATACACAGTCTCGCCGTGCTGAAGATAATTTTTTTTACAGTGTTGCCGCTGATCGCTCTGAAATCGTTGAGTTTGTTAATCAAAAATTCGTTAAAGTTTTACAAAATATGAATACATAGAAAATAAAATATATTCCAAACTTCAAATTTGGGCTTGCAGATGCTCATATTCATATGAAAACATATGTTATTCAAAATTTGATGGCTGTAGGTACTGTTGTTTTATCACAGTGCGAGAAACGTACATACATTTAGCAGATTCGGCATTATTTAATTTCTTTAAATATAATACGGGACTCAAATATATTGTGGCCACAATTTGAAAACTGAACCAACATTTATAGTAAACCAATGCAAACTGCCAAAACGAAATTAATAACACTTTTGGGCTATCGCCATTTGGGCTAATACTAAAACAAATTTCGACTTCCAAATTAGGGCTCCCAGATGCCCATATTCGGCGGAGGATTACGTTATTCAAAATTTGATGGGTCTAGATACCGTTGTTTTATTACAGTGCGATAAACATATTTACATTTATGCAGATTCTTCATTATTTAAAGTCTTTAAATGTAATACAGGGCTGTAATATTTGGTGCCGACAGTTTGAAAAGGTAATCAACGGAAAATGCCAAAACGAAATCAATAGCCCTGCTGGGGTAACGCCCTTTGGGCTAAAACAAAAACTTCAAGCTTTCAGACCTTAGATTACGCCCAAAGGGCGTTTTTTAAACTTTTGGTGCGTTACCTTTAATTATTAAATATCATGTTCTTCGCATTTAAACCATAAATTTCAATTTAACAGCAACATCGCAAAATAATTTTAAAATGAGCGTATCTTTAGAATTTCCGATACACAGTTTCACGAGCTTTTTTCCATGCAGTGTTGCCATTGCTCGTTTCGAAATCTTTGAGATTATTAATCAAAATTTCGTTAAAAATGTTAAAAAATATGTAATAGATAATAAAACAAATTCCAAATTAAGGCTTCCATATGCCCATTTTCGGTAGAGGATTACGTTATTCAAAATTTGATGGATCTAGATACCGTTGTTTTATCACAACGCAAGAAACATACATTCATTTATGCAGATTTTTCATTATTTAATTTCTTTAAATATAACACAGGGCAATAATATTGGTGGCAACAATTTGAAAAAAGAAACGGACATTTAAAGTTTTCGACGCAAAATGCCAAAACGAAATTAATAGCCCTTCTGGGCTAAAGCCCTTTTGGACTAAAAAGATAGAGGTAAGGGTAAAAGATTTTCATTCTCTAAAAAAATGGATCTAGTATATGACCCAAACTTGTAAGACTGACTACTTTCTTTTTCCCAGAATAGCAAAAAATTTAAAATTTCCTCCGTGTCTGTTTTATTTGGGTTGCTGTGACTTACCTCACGTGTCTGACAGTAACATCAGAAGAAGCTCACGAAATTACTCGTAGCGAAGGAGTGCAAAATTGCGCCTGTCGTTGGCAAGAGCCTTGAGCACCATACAGGTTACAACGAGTGTGCTTAGTTCTGCCACCAAATTTGATGGAGAGCGCGATCCGGTCCGAGAATCTCTCATCCTTCTTACCCTACGACAGCGGTTCTGAAACTGTGGGGCGCGCCTCCATAGGGGAGCGTGATAGCCTTACATGGGGGGAAAATTGTCGAGCATGTCGAAAAGTCGAAAATAAAAGACTATCTAAAAAATTATTAATTTACTGAAAGGAAGTGAAACAAAATATCTTCTAACATAATAAAAAATAAAATACACTTTTACACTGATACAATACATTTATAAATGTATTAATACTTTACAATGTATTTGATAACTAATTTATTATTCCTAAATTAAGAACAAGTTTAATAATTACTAGTGACTCCCATGTGCTTGTCTACCAGAGCAACGTTTTTCAAAGGAATGTTTAATATTCGAAATTGATACTTCTTTTTCTATGCTTAGCTGAGATTTATATTTTGTCTTCAAAGCAGCCATCACAGAAAATCTAGTTTCACAAATTTAGGATGTTGGAAATGGTAATAGTATAAGGAATGCTTTTGTTTTCAGTGCAGAAAATTCTTCATCCACCCCTGCCCAAAATTCAAAGAGTGATTTATTACTAAATTGCCAAAATGCATATTCAAGATAGATTCGGTAGCGATAGAAGGATCCGCCTGACCGAGATTGACTGGAATAAAACGAGATGCAGTATTGGCACACGTTTTGCGCAGACATTTGATAGGATGTGCAGACGTCCACGAGAATGCCGCATGTGATAAATATAAAATAAAGAGCAACAGGGACTAGAACAATTTTTCTAATGACATTTGTGCTTCTAGAAATGGGGATTATGGAAATAAATACTTGATTTAATTAAAAATTATATTGCAATCTGTTCCAACTTAAAAACTAGACAGAAAAAGTAATATAATACTTATTCTATTACTTAAAAGTATCCTACTTAAAATATCTCTTACTTAAAAGTAACATATACTTTATAATTAAGGTCATACTGTAGCTTTAGCATTAAAGTGCATTGCATTTAATGCATTGTTATTGTGTGGGGGAAGGGGCGCGATGAAAATAATGATTGAAAACTGGGTCGCAAATATTGAGAGTTTGAGAAGCACTGCCTTAACAGCATAATTCAATAATGTTTTTATTACATAATTCAATAATGTTTTTATTACATAATCCAATAATGTTTTTATTAATCTTTTTATTATTTATTTTTAATTTATCAACACATACGAATAAAAACTGAGCTCACTGAGCCGAGTAACAGAGTAGATGTAGATATATACATATGCAACCAAAATAGAAGGTGCACATCTATATGTTATAGCAGTCCCATATACAAAATCTCAATGATCTGAGGCTACTCGTTTTTGCGTTATGCGGGATACATTCATAGGTACGTGCGTACGTATACACACACCCCACGGACAAATCTCTTCAGAATCCATTTTAAAAGAGCTTTCTAATTTTTTGAGGGAAAAAGAGTCTTTAATCCGTCCTTACGTTCAGATATCACGCAAAAACATAGTTAAATTGCATTCGATAGCGGTCAAAATGGATATTTTCGTTGAAATATGATACCCGAAATTTTTCGAGATTACAATACTTCCTTTTTACTTCAAAAAAGGTAGTAAAAACATTTATATCTTTAAAATACCGGGAGAACATTTGTGCACATTTAATATTAAAGCAAGCGGATATGAATCTCTATTACTTGCACATTATTATAACACTTGTTTTTAATAATATATTGCATATGTCAGTAATTTTATATCTAAACAATTAAAAATACAAAAAATTTTAGCAACTAGAAAAACTGATGTTTGATTAGTTAAACACTAACTTATATGAAAATCAAGCTTTTATAGACTTGTGGTATTAATAAATTTATTTAAAATCTTAAACTACAGAAGAAAAAATTCCAACCATTTATGGATCCAAAAAGTGTAAAATTGAACTAATTTTTAAGCTTGAATTTTAAGATCTAAAACATGAATTTCACAGTTTTAATAGTTAAGAATATAAATGCTAATAAAACATTTTTGATTTTTAACATTATATATTACTACGATATCCATATTATTCACAGCTACCTCACCTCTTTCGTGAGAAGATTTAAGTGACATTCATACAAAAAATTTCCTACTCTGAAAGAATCGATTTATTTTGTTCCGCATTTTCACTGTTTAAGGACTGCTTTTATACAGAATACTGAGAGTCCTTTTCATTTACAAAAACACCCCACATTCTTGTCGCTTCATGTCGTATTTTTAGGCACAGTGCTATACTTCCTCTAATAAAAAGAGATATTATGTAAAACTTTCTTTCGTTGATATTCGTTTTCAACATCATTCTTCTTAAGTATTACTCTAATGCAAGTTATCTAATCCCCTATGCTGAAGAGAGTTATTTTGCTTTGCATTTGTGACATATGGTTTGATATTTACTCAAGTTATCAAACTGAAATGTTCGACGATAGTGGTCATGGTTGGACTCTTTTAAATCTAATTGTTAAATTTCTCGCTCTGTATCCATTTCATTTCTATTTGGTTTCGATCGTGGTAGGCTCAGAACTATATCAAGGAACGGCTTAAAGTGCCCTTGCAAGGGAATCGAACGTTAGATTTTCGAATTATTAGAAGACTGATGCTTTGATCATTACAGAATAACAGCACATTTGCGGAATGTTCTTAATTCTCTACATTATATTCCTGTTGCATAAATACTAGTTTATGTCGTATCTCATATTTTCAGAGCAATAAAATTCTTTTTTCTGTTATATCTACACTTCGTATTCTCAAAGCACAGAAAAGCATTTATCGATATCATAAAAAGTGTTTTTGAATATCCTGTAATCTTCTCTTGCTGTTATTGCCATTTTAAAACACTCCGTGAAGGAACATACTTAAAGATTTTCTTCCTTTAGTCATAACATTCAGTTCCTTCGCAGCTTTATAAAAAACAAGCTCATCGTTGCCGATGCTAACAAATCATAGCCAAATGGCAAATGCCAAATCTCTAGCCAGATGACATGATTTTTGCTACTCCACATCTACAGGTATTAATATTTATATGGAGATGTAGCTTCGCTAATATTTTGATACATCTCTCATCTTATATAATAATTATGATTCAGAATTATTTGAAACAATTACGGAGAAATGTGCTATATAATAATTTAAGATCGAAGAAACTTCAAAACAATAAAGCATTTTTCTATGCTCCTCACAGTTACGTGAAGCATTAACGGATAAAAGTCCAAATGCTAAGAGAAAAAATTTACAATCGTGAAGGAAATAAATACAGCATGAGAGTTTATCCTGTGCTAGTGATTTACATAAACTTCCTATACAGTCCTGCATATTTACCTTTCCAAATTCACTTATTAGATTTGTATAAGGAAATCAATAATTAGTTACGCAAACCAATAACGAGCAGAGAGTAAGTCAGCAGGGATCCCAAAAATGTCAGAAGTGTATGTCTTTCGAAATAAATAACTAATCCACCTGACATTACAAAACTGGGTCTTTCGATGAGATTTTTCCCCCAGCTAACATTTTTCAAGCCGAGAAACAATCTTCTGTCGCAATTTCGGTTGAATGCGTAACGTAAGGCATCCATCTCTATAGAAATTTGACTTGAAATTAGAACTGAAGTTGCGAAAGAGGCTAAGCAGATCAGCAGAATCCACAAAACGTCCACTAGACATGCAATCTCAATGTGCGGTGTGGGTGGCAACATAACGATGCTTAAAACAACAAAACATGTCGTGAAAGTTGAAATGGAGAGAAAAAGCATAGGTAACGAGAATATCTTCTGAATCTTCTTTAGAACGCGAATGATTTCTGCTTGATTTCGTAACACTCGAATTTGTTCTGATACGGAAAATGCTCTGAAGTCACAGAGCTTTACTTGTTTAGCAAGTCTGTTAAGAGAACAAGCACATCGATGGCATAATAAGCAATATAAGTGAACTGTTAATACACTCAGTGTAGGATACAGAGTAAAGAGTTGAAGATACTTAAAAAATAAAAAGATACTTCTTAACGCAGAGTTTCTTACGTCAATTGTGTACAGGAAGAAAGTGCAGTATTCATCACATATCGTTGACAGTAATAGATGCTGATTAAGAGTAAGAAAAAAATACCCACATATTAATATATTATTGAGAATCTTTTTTTCTTGTTTAACAAATGGCAAGTGAGTGTTGAGAATATCCAGAATGCCTCGGCGATTTCTCCTTACAGTAAAGTACATGAAAAAAATTAACAAATATGAAGAAGTAAATCCCAAAGTTTCTTTCCACGCATCAGTAAAAGAAATGAAGTATAAAACAAAAATATCCGCGATTGTAATAAAAAGGAAGATTCTAAAAATTGATGCTGTTAGTTTAACCTTGAGTGGTGCATTCATTTCTTCCAAAAAACCAGTGTACCGTAGTATATAAAATAACCATCCCAGGTTAAGGTTGCAGTTTGTTTTTTGAAGGAAACTTAATTTTTGCATTCTGAGGAATAAAACATTCAAATATATCAGAGCTAGAAAGTATTCGAGAAGAAGATTCGTTAGTAATAAAAATGATGCGTCTGAACGGCATCCCAGATTCGCTGCCACTAAAATGTTATTGTTCTGTTCAGTGATCTATTGCAAATCGTTAATTAGTTTCTTTTCAGTAAGTGAAAATAAAAATTGAATAGAACTGCTGTATTTGTTTCTGACATCCTAATGACCGTTGCCACAAGCGTTATTGCAAATTTATTGTATTTTTACGAAAGTTTTAAATATGTTTCGTTTGGAACAGTTCTTCCTTTATCTAACTTTGATTACACATTTTGAAGCTATTCAGAGAAATTATTTTAAAAAACCTATTCTCTTACCAGTCATTCAAAGAACAAACTATGAATTTCAAACTTTTCTTGAAATAATTTTCTAGTATTCCAAATTTTATCTCTTTATTTGCACAGTAGTAAGATAAACTCCTAAAACTCAATCTGTTTTCAACAAAACGACATTTAAGAAATTTAGTGCAAGCAGATTTTCAAAAATGCGCATTGACTGAGAAACGATTTGTATTTGAAATGATGAAAGTAAACACTCGAAAAGTGGTATTGATCAGGAATTTTGGTAATAGAAACAACTTCAAACAAAAATTATTTCTCTTTGATTTTCATTATTGTAACATACTGTTACGTATTTCGTATTTATTTAGAATTCTTTTATTTTGCCGTGCAACGCAGACGATTTAGCTACGTCGGAAAAATAAAAATACAAGAACACATTCATTTAATATTTAATAAATAAAAATCTTGTAATTGCTGTTGCCATCGAGGAAAATCGAGATATTTATAGAGTTTACCAGAATATTCTGGTGAATAATTAAAAAGCTTATAAAAGCCGAATTGAAATACCTCAGCTCAATTGTAGCTGTTTTAAGCGAACGGGTTGTTTACTTAATGCTGCGATTTATTACAGCGAATTCGTTGTGAGATTGGATTAACTTTATCTGTTTTGATACGAATTCTACTTAATGTTTGATATATTACGATATTGTACGAATATTTCTGAGCAAATATTTAAACATTTTGTTTTATTTCTTGTGAAAAGAACAAATTTTATTAACTTCTGAACAACTTGTGCATTGAATCCGTTACGAACCCGTACGCAAACAACAATATGTAATTCAAAACCCTTATGCTTCAGTAAGTAACTAAGGAGTCATTTTGGAATGGGATTTCAAATTTTAACCTAATCATATGTTTATAATCATGGAAAACCCGAAAGTTTATAAACAGATATTAGGTTTCGTTATTTTATTTTGCATTATCTCAGATGTAGAATAACACAATTTGCAAACTCCTTTTTATCCGCTGGATTTGTACGCATAAATATATAAATTTAGTTTCCTTGAAAATGGTTTTTCTTCAGAATAGTTCTAAACATTTTATGTCGTTATATCTTACTTGTCAGTAAATTTCTTAAGAAATACAAAAAACATATTTTTTTAAACAATAAAAATTCCAACAACGTTTAACATTAATTTCATTACTTTGTTTCATGTACAAACTCAAGCTGTTATGAAACTTCATTCCATGTACACAGGTTTTTATTTGCACTTCAAACTCTGTCGTTTAATTATTCTTATAGTTATACGCACCAAACTGTCTATCGCTATGTTTGCAAATTGTCGTCCTAGAACTCTATAAAACTTCTAACAAAGAATAACTGTAAACAATACTTTATTAAACCTCTACTGGAGTGTTACAACTGAAATAAAAATACGGTAGACGACGCTTAGTGTAATCGCCGTTAAAATAATCAGCCGTATATTTTTATCGATTTAGTGAAGTCCCGCCTGTTTGTATACGAAACGTGGAAATTAGTCGTTTATTGTGATCAACAGTTCAGTTAATATGATCAAACTGCTATAGAATGAAATTTTTAAACGAAAGTGGTCAAATACAAGTTAAATTTGCCACATAAGTCAAAATAGATTATAAAAAATACAGAAATATCGTCAAGTGAGGGGTTCGTCAAGCAGCTTCATTTTCAGCCAACCATTTAAAATTGGGCAAATTACTTGGTTTGAAGGAGTGATAACTCTGTCAATTTTGAGGGCGATGGATAAGTCTTTCTTCATTAGAAAGAAAAAAATTCTTTTCCATTTGTGAAGTTCCTTCCCTTAGCGAAAGACTTTTCCTGAACTTTTTATCCGTGAGGAGTGATAGACCGATAAGGGAAGTTACGTCAGACCCCGGAAAATGGTCGGAGGGACTGGTAAAGTAACGAGGACTGGGGACTTGGGAAGAAATCGCCTACCATGCCGTGTGAGAGATATAACTAAAACATGTTTGGGGCAAAAAAAAAAAAAAAAAAAAAAAAAAAAAAAAAAATTGTTACATGATAATCTTTACAAATCATCAAAGGGAGACTCAGTAACAACGTCTGCTTGGAACGGCGCGAGATGACACCATTAAAAAAAAAATCCTTGAAAATATCTATGATAAATTAAGGTTCAATTTTTTCTTAATTTAAAATTTCAGACAATGAGGGATACAATGAGGGATGCGTTCCAATTTTTAAGGGTATAGCACTGGCCGAATATTTTGCTCCAGAAACGTTACGAAGAGTTCATAAACAAACTTTTGCATTTCCTTATTAAAATCCTGGGGAAATACCCACTTATATGTTTCTTGATATTTTCATGATATGATATTGGTAATAAATTATTTAAAATTCGTTGCTATATTGAAGGATATTTTTCCTTCGTCGTCTAGTCTAATCCTTCGGTTATGTTATCCAAACAGCCGTGCACACACGTTATCACATCAAGCGGCGTCCACTCTATACAACGCGAAAGGAAGCGATAACTTAGATGATGAATTGACAAAAATGTCAGGTGCATTGTCTTGCTGAAGATTATATACGAAAGCAAGTTTCACTTAAATAACAGCATTTCTGAGTTTACTTGCCAACAAAACGCTTAAAGTAACTGGTACGGAAAGAGAATATAGACTTCGACAAATGCATTTGGTACGAAACTTCTCCGAGGCAACTCAGTAGTCTAAATTAACAGGTACAAGATTTAGTTAAACTAACTTTTGACCTCTCTTTGGGTGCTCTTAATTTTTATAAACGGGCCACACCAACTGCCCAGTAATTAATAAAGTAATCGACTGAGTGTGTAAAACTTCGAAATATTCGTTCGATTTCGATTCGAACTTGGAGGAACAAAGTGGCTGCATGATTGTTTTCGTTTTTTCCCTGTGCGTGACTACATACGAACCAGTTTTCTTCAGAATGTCCTTCACTAAGGCATCAGCATTCTTACGCAAATAGCCCCTATGTGTTTAAATATATTTGAATGATCTACTTAATTTCTATATTTGAATATATGTTCGTTGAACTGATAGAAAATAGGACATTATTTAACTTGACATTTAGAAAAATTAAAAATAAGTATGACTCTTGTCCTTCACGAAAAGTGCTTTTGGAATATATATCTTGAAAACAGTTTATGAGGATGTGTCTGTCACATTAATTCTTCCAAAAATCTCCAGGTATTCAGTGATTACAGACAATGAAAATACAGAGGCATTAGGATTTTTACGCTGAGAGACGAGATAAATGTGCCATGCCGTCGCTGGGACTCGAACCTCGGACCTCTCGATTATGCACCGAGTGTGCTGATCATTACAACACAAAAGCATGCTAAGAAGGCCTGAGAAATACCTTATATACTCCCCCTTTGAAAGGGCGCCAGCGGATTAGGGGATCCAATCTCCAAATCCTAGTGGTAAAGAATTATTATCCACCTCCTTTTTTAGTTCGGGGGGCCACTGTCATTAGGATTTTTGATGATGAGAGACGTGATAAATGTGCAATGTCGTCGCCGGGACTCGAACCTCGGACCTCTCGAATACAGGTCGAGTGTGCTGACCATTACTCGACGAAGGCATGCCAAGAAGGTGGGAGAAGTACCTTTTAAAGTGTACTGCATGAAGAGAAAGCAAATCCTAAAAAACTAATCATTTTAATTTTTAAAAAAATATGCTTTCGTGAGTTTTTCATTCATTTGAGAAATGGAGGTTAAAGCTGAGTTTTACGACTGTTTTTTTTTAAATTTACATGGACATAACTGGATGAAAATGCGTAACGTAAATTCTGCATCAATATGTTAAATTGGAACTATTGTAATAATAAGTTTTAACTTTCGTACTATAAAAAATATTTTTTTGATGTGCTTTGTATACGTTTTTGATATATGAAGCTATAAAATTAAGAAACAAGTAGACATAAGTAAAAAAAAGGAGAGAAAGGATGAAATTTATTATCTCACCGTAATAATGTATTTGAAATAATCATCACTATTATCTATTGCATAGTGTAATATGTTGATTAGTTGTTACATAATTCTTATTGCATAAATTTCCTCTAAAGAGTGGTTTATAAAATGAGGAATGATTCAAAATAAAACGAATGAAAAAAGGTTAATAATGTAAAAAGTGACAATAAATATATAATAAAGAGGGATAGTATTGTAAAAAAAAATTAAGAGTGATATAAAACAAACTAAAATAATTTTAAACATACACAGGCATTCAATGATTTGTTTGCAAGAAATATTTATAATACATTTCCTCTTTAGTTAGTTATTAGATACTTAAAATATGAAATTTTCAAGAAGAAAAAAGCTTGACCGCAAAAGATGTAACATTTTACTAAATATTGTTTCTATGATTTTAAATACAATGAATAAAATAAACATAGAAATGAAATAAAAGAATGCACTGTCCTTTGTTTCTGTTATAAAATTATGAAGAATCTGTATGTAGGTATCTATTCTTCTCCCCGTAGAACATCCACAGCTGTCACAATTTGGATATACATAATCCCCCGAATATGTGCACCTCGAAACACTAATTTTGAATTCCTTTTTTGGGAATTTTAAATGAATTTTAAAATTTTCGATTAAAAACCTGAGCGATTTATATTCAATGGGTTGCCGCTACTGGAAATAAGACATTTTTATCTTCCACGCGTCAATGTGGTGTTATTTTTTAAAGTATTTGACAAATGTTTTCTTAATTTATTTAACAAATTCGGGTATTTAGAAGCAATGTTTTGGCCCTGCTTGAAGGAAAATACGTTTATTTTTCCCGCAGAAATATTTTTTATTCTTTTATTTTCCTGCTTGAAGCAAAATACTTTTATTTTTGTTTTCCCATTCCGCTAAGCCACATTAAATTTTTAAAATGAATGTACTTCTCATTAATAAAGGAACTGAGCGATTTAAAAGTTATAAACTCAGTTCCTGATAATATTTTCGTTATGTTTAAATCTAATCAATTTAATTGAAAGCACATTTAGATCATGGTAAATTTTCATGAATTTCTTTTTTAATTTATCACTAAGACTTTTCAAAGATGTCTATTAAAACTTTAAAGATGTCTATTGGACTCTAGTTCATAATTTAAACGGAAATTCTTCAGTATTCATTGCATTTTGTCCTTAGATTCCATCATTTATCTTCTGATAGCATCTCATTAGCCAAACATCGCTATTTTTTTTAATCTTTTCCGAATGACTCGCAAGATTTCCTTCCTTAGATAGAAGGAAAAAGAATTCTATTACAGTAGTAGAGTATATGATTATTGCTACAAAATGACCCTTGTGCCTCCTTTCATCGAATTTCTTAGTAAAATTAAAGTAAATTAGAATGAAATAACTGATATTTGGGCTAATATCCGTACTGTTAATATGTACTTAAGAATATAATAGCATATTAAAAATTATATGAATATAGTTGAGAAAGTCTGAACGAAAAACGTGAGATGAAAAATTAAATGTCTTAAAATATTCTTCTTTATTCCAGCCTTTTTATGGTTAGAAGTAGTTGCCATATTAACGAAATTGCACAATTAGTTGCAGCATTCACTATAGCGGATTTTAAATTTCAACTGAAACTGAAATCTAACATTGTTTGACGCAAATGATTGGTTATAATTTATGCGATGGCAATACTTCCTTTGACTTCTCAAGCTGAGTGATTCAAATAAAAATTCATTTATTTCATGATATATCTGAATAGAAAATTTTTATGGACACGGTTTTTATAATTTCTGAAAGATTTTTCTAATGGCTATTTGGTGCATAACTGATATAGAATCTTTTATTTTAATTTTTATAGTCTTTTGCATGTTTTTAATGGCAAATCCTTCTTTGAGTTGTATAATGAGTATAATCGAACGAATAGTCTGCTTTTGCATCATTATTAAAATCACTAAATATTTCTACGAAATTATAACACCTGGATCGAATAAAAGTGCATAAAATGAACTCGTTCAAATCAATATGTGTCTTTATTACTTATAACTAATATGCAAAAAGTATTTTCATATGCAACAGGCCCCTGGTACCCGTGTTGATACATTTTAACGAACGCTTAAATAGCACGTAGACGATGTTTTAAAATGCGTTATAAATGATGACTACAACTTATTTATAAATGACAAATAATTTAAAATAATATCATATTGTTCTTTTAAAAAGACAATAATTATATTTACATGTCGAAAAAAATAAATATACCATCTTAATATTTTTAATTAATGTAAAACATGAAAATGCGAATTGTTGTTCTATCCCAGAAGGCTTCCTTAATATTGTAAGCTGTATAACTGAAGCAGAAATTTCGGCAATGACTTTGACAGGAATCCTTTCCGTATAGGCCAATGAGAAGCTATGTGAGCGGGACGTAAAATGTTCCAGACAAATTTTTCCGATTGCAATTTATCACCTCTTAAAGTCACAATAGCATTGTTTACTGCCAATTGCCCGTACACGTAACATTCTTACATTAGCGGAAAGTTGCATGCAAACCACATATGTGTCTTGACGAAAATGTCACTTTTTGACGTGGATGACACGTCGCAGGAACTATGTGTGCTGTAGGGGAAGGAGAAATACCTCCGAACAAATTTTTGACAAACACAATTTATCACTTCTGAAAGCCGCAATAACATTGTTTACTGCCAATTGCCCGTACACGTCATAATCTTATGCTAGTGGAAAGTTGCATGCAGGCCACAGACATGTTGTGGCAAAAATGTGATTTTATGACGTGAATGCAACATCAGGGTAAGTATGTGCATTTCTAAAAATGCCCCAACCAGTAAAATTTTCATAGGTATCCATAAAATTCTTTCGGTTTCTGCTGACTTTTACTGGTTTCTGTTGGTCTCTGTGGGTCTTTATTATGGGTTTCAAAATGCCTCATAGGAACCAGTAAAACTTTCTACTAGTACCCATAGAACTCTGCGGATCTTTATTGACTTTTACTGGTTTCTATGGATCTCTGTGGGTTTTTCTTACTGGTATCATCCGACACCCATGCAACCAACATCAATGTCAGAAATGTCTACTGGTTTGTATTGCTTTGGAGTTTTCTAATTTAAATTAATTGACTTAATGTTAACACAGTATTTGTGAGATCAAGAAATAATGATTTTTTGTTTAAATTGCTTGAAGTGTGTTAATAGATTTATGTAATTTGTGCCTATGAAGATGAGTTAAACATTTGGTTTTGATTTTATTTTTGGAAAAAACTGAAGTGTTAATGCATTAAGGTTAATTTTGGTTAGATTTGTAAGATTACGCGGGAACAGTGATAGTTAGCTTAGAAATTGATTTGTCGCCCTAAGGCTGTGTTTAAAAATGGCGTTCTTGGGGAAAGGGGAAAAAAATCACTTATATAACTTCGCATTAGAACTAGCGGAGGAGGCTTCAATGAGTCTAAAGATTGTGGAGCTAAAAATCTCTAATTCAAGACAATGCAGCATATGACGAAGAGTTCGTTTAGGGTGTTTTTGAAGGAATAGTGAATGATAGATTGGAGGAGGAGAGACGTAGGAAACAAGAGAGAGGATTGCCGGGCAGACAAGCGAAGAGTTTGGTATCGAGGAAAGCGACTGGGTAGCTTATTTGTTAGCCCTATTGCCCATGGAAATCGTACAGCTTATATCTAAAGAACCCGAAGAAAAAGCCTGCGACTACATATATGTAAAGGCTTTACTTTTAAAAAGATTCAAATTGAGCCCCGAAAAATTCCGTTTTAAATTTATTCAGCATCAGCGAAGAGCAGATGAAACATGGAGGGATTTGAGTTTTGAGCTGAGAAATTATTTAGGTGAATGGGTAAGCGGTCTGGAGATAAACGATTTCGAGAAACTAAAGGATTTGATGGTTATCGATCAAATGAAACGTCGAGTCGGAAGCGAGGTCAAGGAGCATCTCTTGGACGACTAGGTAAAAGTTACTTCGGCAGCCAAGTTGGCAGATATGTTAGATGACTACGAAGATGTCAGAGGAATTCGGAAGAAATCGGCCCATTCGGGGTATCAAGACCGAAGGAAAAATAACAGGAATTTAACTCATACTAAAGAAAAAAAGGGAGAAGACGAGAAAAAACATGTTTCGTCTCGGGCAGAGCAAACGAAAACCTGCCGAAACAAAGCATTTGAAAAAAGAAAGGCTCTTAAGTGCTTCGAATGCGGCTCTGAAAATCCCCTTAGGCCCCAGTGCCCAAAAATTAGGGATAAAGGATAAATCATCAGCCATAGTAAACAACATATACCAGTTTAAAGGCGCAGAGGAATTGTTGTCTCCGTTTACTACGGACACACGAGTAAATGGTCATCCTAATGAAATTGCTGCGGGACACAGAAGCAAGCCTCGATTTGATGAGTCGTAACTATATCCCTCAGGAAATGTTTACGGGTGAAACAGTATGGGTAAGAAACCCTTTGGATTTGGAAGCGAAATGCCTGCCATTAGCATGCGTAGAGCTTGAGATGAATGAAATTGGTCTCATCCAAACCCAAGCCGCAATCGTTGGAGAGGATTTAGATAGAGGTCTGTATATTCTGGGAAATCAAACCGCAGGAAGATTACAATCACCAGTTCCAAACTCCATAAACGCTGTAGAGACGCGGGCTATGGCCATGGCCAACTACAGGTTCGGCCACGGAAGCTCAGAAGTCATGTGATCTGACGTCACGAACTCCGTCTGAGGAAAGAACGTTTGAGTGTGAGACGTAGATGTGTGTCGTTGGAGTAGCGTATATATTTAGTGTTTCTCGTTAATAACGAGTATTTTAAACCGTTTTATTTTATATTATTTATAATGCCAGATCGATGCTGTGTCCCAGGATGCCAGTCAAATTATGACAAAGCTGGAACGTACGTTTCTGTTTTTAAATTTCCAAAAGATGTTGAAAAGAAAAGTATATGGTGCAAGAAGATTCCACGAAGAAACTGGTCACCATCTGCAAGAAGTGTTGTGTGTGAAAAACATTTCATTCAATCGGACATTATAAGAATTGACGAAATATCAGACAGAGATGGTACTATCTTAAAAGTGCCAAGAAAATGTCCAAAACTGAAGGAAGATGCTTATCCGTCTATATTTCCTAATTGCCCAAAATACCTGACGGAAAACAAACCTACTCCAAGAACAAGTAGATCTGAAAAACTTGCAAAATCAGATGAAATTGCATTGCAGCAATTTTTAGATAAAGATCGAATCAAAAGTTTTATTGATTTTTGTGAACAATTGGATTTACGCGTAAATTCGTTCAATTTAATTTCAAAACCAATTGTAATAAAAAACAGTGATCATGTATTTTTAATTAACTTAAATTTATTGTCAGCACCAACGGTACTTTCAAGCATAAAAATCAATAATGATATGAGTTTAAATGTTTTTCTTGGTGATATTTCTGTTCCTGTATCTCACTTCAAAATTATTCTAAATAATCCAGATCATCTTTTACGATGGAGTGAACTGGAAAATATTTTAAGTTTCATTAAAAATATGCAGAAAGATGACTTAAATGAAGTGCTTCCTAGTGAAAAAGAAAAGTCTGTGTATCATTGGAAAAAATGTATTTCTCCTGATGAAGATATGTATGACAATAAAAAGTTCATATTAGAGCAAATGAACTTGTGTGATAAATCTAAAATGGCTCGAAGGTACAGCAGTGAACTTTTAATTTTTGCATATTCTTTATACATGAAGTCCTCATCATGTTATTCTTTGTTGTACGACAGCGGTTTATTGTCAGTGCCATCAACCGATCATTTAGGTAAAATTACAAGCATTCTGAATCTCGACAATTCCTTACAAAAAGAGAATACAAAAAAGTACATTAGTGAAAAATTCAACAAATTGAACGATGAAAATATAATTGTAAATCTACTAATTGATGAAATCTATGTAAAGAAATCAATCGCTTATAAAGGGAAATCGATATCAGGTTTTGCAGAAAATAAATCCGATAAGCTACAACTGTACAAGCTTTCATGATAAGTTCTATTTATTCATCTTATAAAGAAACTGTTGCCTTAGTTCCTGTTAATAATATGAATGCAGATTATTTATGTTGCCTGACCCGCAAAGCTCTTCATATTCTGGATGAAGCAGGATTTTCAGTTGTTTCGATGATTTCTGATAACAACAGAATAAACAGGAACATGTTTCAGAAGTTAGGTCATAAACAAATGTCAACTCATGTCTGCAACCCTGCAAATAACGAGAAAAAATTATTCTTACTTTTTGATTCGGTACACCTTTTGAAATCAATAAGAAATAATTGGATTAATCAGTTAGACACCCAAAAAACATTTTGTTGTCCTGATTTCGATGATCCATCAAAATGTATAATTCCTAAATTTTCGCATCTAAGGAATATATATCATAAGGAGAAGACCTCAATTGTGAAAATGGGCCATAAACTTTCATTCAAAAGTTTATATCCTTCAAGTTTAGAAAAACAAAATGTGAAGTTTGCTGTAAATATTTTTCATGAGAGTAATGATGCTGCTCTTCAATTATTAGGAAAGAAACACTGCATTGATAATTGGCAGGATACGGTAAAATTTTTGCAAATTATCAGAAAATGGTGGAACATTATGAATGTGAGCCACCTAAACAAAAGCCTTTATATAAAATGTGAAGACAGCAAAGCATTTACTGCACCTGATGATAAAAGATTCAGGTTTTTGGAAAAATTCTGTTGTTGGCTTGAGCAGTGGAAAAACATGAAGCAACAGTCTCGTTGCGGATGCTTAAGCGAGGAAACTTACTTTGCTCTTTATCAAACAACAAATGCAATCATCGATGTAATTAAAAAGCTTTTAGTAAATAGCTCAAAATTTATTTTAACGTCCAAATTTCAGACTGATAAATTGGAATACAGATTTTCGCAATATCGTCAGATGTCTGGAGGAAATTACCATGTTTCAGTTCAGCAAATTCTGGAGTCTGAAAGAAAAATTAAATTGAAGTCCATTCTTCAGCTTCATTCCAATTCATATGGTAACATCTCTTTAAAACAGTTTGTTACAGAATTTTCAGACATTAAAGAAATGAGTAAAGATGTTGATCTTACACCTTTTAATGAAATTATTTGCAATGGTGTAGAATTGGCTGCAGTTTCAGACACTGATGCAGAAGTTCTCACATACAGTGCTGGTTATTGCACAAGAAATATTAAAACTAACTGCAGCGCTTGCATAGATTTCTGCGTCTTGGACAAAGAATTATTAGTTGAAACTTGTGATGGTACATTAGCGGAAACAAATTATGCATATATTGATATTGTAAATCGAGGAGGTTTAAAATACCCGACAGAAAATATGGTGTTGTTGATATCAGTTGCATATTTACTTTTCCAAACTATTATATCTGAAAAATATGAGAAGCATTTTATCCACAACAATGGAAAACAACACCAGCTTCTTACAAAAATAACTGAGGCTTATCTCAAAATGAATGATGTAGTGTGTTTTAGTGAGAGATGCTGTGAATGTCATTTGCCATATGAAATAATAATCATGAGTGTCGTCAAGACTTTTCTTAATATTTGTTTGAACAATTATGTAAAAAACATTTCTTTAAAGTCCCTTGAAAGAAGTGAGGAAAGAAAACTGAAAAAGTTCAAGAATCGGTGAAAAGCAATTTTTATTATCATAGCAATTTATAATCAATATTTAAGAATTATTTTACCATCTTGTTATTTGTCTTATAAAATAAAACATCATAATTCAAATAAAAAATCGGGTTATTTAAGGGCATCGCAAAGAAAAAATACTTAATTGCAGACGTTTGCTTAAACCCTTTTCAAATTTATTTATCTAACTTTAAAATAATTGTTATTGCCAACTTAATAATATATATAATTATGATATAATCCTGATGTTTAAAACACTTTTCACTACTGAAAGACTCTTTTGTTACAACTTTATGGCATTAAAATCTCCCAAAATAGTGTATTTGTAGGTTAAAATGTTTAGTAATAAGAATTTTATTTATTTGCATAAGAGTGAAGTAAAAAAATTATTGCTTGCTTATTTGTATTCATAAAGATGTATTTCTAATATAGGTAATAAGAACTTTTGAAGGTAAATAGAATTAACGTAAAGAAATTGTTTTGCGATTCTGGTAAAATTTGGATATTTAAGGCCTTTGTTGTAAAACACTGCTGCAGATATTCTCTTAAATTAATTAGGTTATTTTCATGCTGTATGTGTTATATTTAAATGTATGATTTATGTGAATTCAGTCATAAATTTGATGAGTGTTTCATGGTTTTTGCTGTACTGAAGAAAATGCTTTGTAAATTAGTTATTGGAAGTAACATTCTTTAAAGTAGTGTGCTTATTGTTAAGATTTGATTTATGTGAAACTATTCATGCATGTTATGATTCTGAAAATAAAAAAGGCTATTTATGCTTCTTATTTATAAACATGATATTATATTTCTAATGTAGGTAATAATAGAATTTGGATCTAAATAGAATTATCATGAAAAAAGTGTTTTATGATTCTGAAAAAAAAATTGGTATAAAAGGCATTTAAAGACACTGCTAATGGTTAGTTACTTAAATCAGTCAGGTTCTTTTAAAATTGTGCTATGTTCAAATGGAAGATTTATGTGAATTTAATAATAAATTTGATTCTGATTTGATGAGTGTTTCATGGTTTTTGCTGTATTGAAGAAAATCTTTTGGAAATTTTTTAATGCCATTCATGCTGTTTCAAATAATGTAGTTATTGTTAAAATTTATTCTATATGAGTCTAATCATAACAATTACAGTTCTGAAAATAAATTCAGAAAACTAATATTCTCCTTATTTATGATCATGATGGTATATTTTTTAGATAGGTAATAAGATACTTTGGATGTAAATAGAATTATTATAAATTTTTTTTATGATTTTTGTAAAATTTTGATATTTAATCCCTTTATAGCATTTAAAACAATGATGCGGTTATTTGTTTAAATCAACAAAGTTCTTTTCAAATATATTTTACATGTTCAAGTATATGATTTATGTAAATTTTATCACAGTTTCAATCTGATATATTCTGGGAGTTCTGTAGTTTTGTTTTGGATATTCATTAATGGCATTAAGTTTAGTTTATGTGAATCTACCCTTGCATATTGTTTCTGAAAAGGACATCAGAAAAATGTTTCAAACCATAAAAACAATGTTGGGGTTACTGATTTAAATTAGAATATTTTAAAACTCAGTGTTTAATATTAAAATGTTTGGTTTATATGAGTGTTGTCGTATAATTTAAATATTTTATGATATTGGCAGCATTTAAAATATAGTTACACATCAAAGGTATGAGAATATCTTCAGGCAGTGTGTCTAACATTCAGATGTTTGGCTTAAGTTAGTTTATTGGAAAATGAAACTAGGAAATTGATTACTTGCTTATTTTTTATTATGAAGGTAAATTACTAATATACTAATAGCATGCTATAACTAAAACTAAGTAAAAAAACATTTTATTATAAAATCAATGTATCTGAAGCTGCAAGATATTTTTTTTTCCGTTGTGTAATTTATTATACACTTTCCTTTATATCATTCTATTAATTTTTTTTTTTTCTGAATTCTTATATTTCCTAATTTTTAAACTCTTGGGGTTTTCTTCCGCAAAGCGCCCGGTAAATGTAAACACCGCCAACATTGGCGATAATATTTCAAACCTGGTAAACCCGTCAGATTCGTTTTTTAGAAGGTTGCAACCATTGCTCTTACGTTGGTTTTTGTTTCATTTATGTGTTGATAATAGATTTTCATAATTTTGGAAGTACTTTGAAATTACACAATGAAGATATAAACTAGAAAAGTACTTTTTGATTTTATGCTTTTATAATTTCCTTAGAAACTGCACTGTTAAAAACAGGAATATTTTGGAATTTTATAATATTGAAAGATATTCAGGCAGATCCGAATTTTACTAATTTTTTCCATTAAATAGATAACTTTGTCAAGAAAGGAGTTCATTATTACAAAGATCTCATTATTAGATTATTATTGCACTTCGTTAAGCTTAATATATTGTTTTCCGTGCTTATTTTACTTTAATACAAATTTATTTTCGTATATCACGTTTAATTTTACATCCATATGCTTTTATGTATTGTTTTCTCTGCTAACCTGAATTTATGTCATTTATTATTTAACTTATTTTGATTATATGTACTAAATGTCACGTTTACTCGGCTTACTTCCATGTGTTTAATAACTGTACGCCGCTCATCGTCGCCGTCGATCAACCGTTGGTGAATTTGGCGGAGTATAACAACAACGGCGCCAACGTATTCTTTGCCGAAGCGCCAACGGGCACTTTGCGGAAGTGCTTGGAATATTATTATGAAATTTTCTGCAAGATAATTGATCCTTTGATTAAAATAAAAATTTCTCCTTTTTATTTGTGTTTTGTTAATTTGTGAAATTTTCTTGCTCTATGAAAGGATCATTTCTGTGCATGTTATGCAAAGCTCATTTAAGAACATCTTATTACAAATAATTTTTTTAATTATTTTTTAATATTTAATCCTTTGAAAATATAAATTTATAAATGATGAAAGCCATACATGAAGGAGTGCGTGATATTTAATTAATCACACTATGTAAGGGAAACTTCTACGAAAGTCGATAAATATGTATTTACACTATTTGGTCAATTATTTTTTTGCATTTTAAATTGTAATTTTTTTTTAATTTTCTAAATTAGGCATAAATAATATGATCACAAAGATAAAATAACTGCATATTAGGTATATAAGGCATTTCAAATGTGATATAAGAAAGCATATTTTATTATGTTTCGCGACGTTGGAAGTTCGATCATCGGGTTGAAATCGTCGAGTTTAGACGGAGGTTGTGACGTCACGCCAGAGCTTCCGTGGCCATTCCTGTAGTTGGCCATGCTATGGCCCAAAAGAAAAGTCGAACCCCACAGGAAGTGGCGGATCGGGTTTCGAGGAAAGCGAATTTTTAGGAAGGCGGGGTAAGTAAACCCCCCACTCCAATCCTTGACCCTACCATGGGAACGGAGACTTTGCTGCCGCAAGCAGAGAGCAGCGGGGAAGAAATTGCTCTAATAAAGACTGACCAAAGAGCATTTAGTGACTCGCAGAAAAGGTGCGAAACGTTAAAAGGGATTTACGAATCCGTTAGCTCAAGAAATGGAGATCAATTATCGAAACAAAGCTACCGTATTGAGAATGAACTTTTGTTTCGGGTTCAAAAAGATCGTTTTGGGAATGAGAATAAATGCTAGTAGTGTCAATAGGATTTCGGAAGAAAATCCACGCATTATGCCACGAAGGAACTTCGGCTCATTTGGGGGTTACCAAATCGAAGGATAGGCTTTTACTGCATTTTTTCGGCCCGGTTCTTATAAGGATATTGAAGATTACGTTCGTTCCTGTGGCAAATGTCAAAGAGCCGGGAGACCAAATGAAAGGAAGAAAGCTCCTCTGAGACTAGCACCCGTGATTCAAGAATTTTTTTCTAAATTAAACATTGATTCAGTAGGCACCCTGCCGGTCCGTTCAAAGGGAAAACGTTACCTAATAACAGCCATATGCTTGTCGTCTAAATACCCTGACGCTATTCCAGTGAGTGATGTGAGTCCAGTTCCTGTGACGGATGCCCTGATTAATATTTTTAGTCGGATGGGTTTTCCGAAAGAAATCCAATGTAATCTTGGAACGTCTTTCGTAAGTGCACTTACTACGGAATTGTTTGACAGGTTTGGGATTAAGGTTAGTCATAGTTCGGTTAATCACCGCCAATCAAATTCGATCGAACGTTTCAATCGAACAATCAAACGGCTGTTACGAACTCTATGTCTGGAAGCTGGAACGAATTGGGAAAAACACCTTCCCTCAGCGTTGTTTGCCGTAAGAACTGTAACCCATGAAAGCACTGGGTTTTCCCCTGCCGAATTAGTGCATCGTATGAATTTAAGGACACCCGAAACCTCATTATTTGAGCACTGGACGGAGAAGCAGAATGAAGAAAATCCAGTTACTGAATATGTTTTCGAATTGATCAATAAATTAGAACGGTGTCAGGAGATTGCAGTGCAAAGAATCGAAGAACTGGAAGCTAAACGTAAGATACGGTATGACAAAAACGCCGTGAAGCATGAATTCAAAAAGGGGGATTTAATATTGATTTTCGCTAATTCGAAACCCAATAAGCTGGCGGCCCAGTAGTGGAGCCGGGAGTTATCGAAAACAAAATATCGGACACAAATTGAATTGTAAAAATGTCTGGAAAGAAGTCTCATTTTTATCATGTAAATACGTTAAAACCCAAAAGACCGAAGGAAATCAATGCTTTATCATCTGAAAGTAAGCATGAAGAAGGTGTGGATCAAGAGGTCGATTTTCCGTATCTAGATCCAAATCCTAACATTTACGATTTCGAAGAGATCATCCAAGCTAGCAGCTTAGAAGACCGGTTGGAACCTCGCCATGTAGATCAGTTACGAGATTTTCTAAAGAGATTTTCTAAGAATTTCTCCAAAGAGCTGGGAATAACGGAATTAGTAGTGCATGACATTGAACTAATAAGTGACAAACCAGTTAGATCTAGGCCCTATAAAGCATCTCAAAGGCAAACGGAAATTTTGAAAACTAAGATTCAGAGGATGCTAGATTTGCTAATCGAGGTGGAGGAATCGGACTATACTTCGCCTATGATTCTGGTGGAGGCGCCCGGGAAAGATCCGAGGCCGTGTATAGATTACCTCCGGCGCCTAAATGAAGTAATACGCACCGAGTTTTTCCCCTTACCAAATATAGAGAAAATAGTGGAGCTTGTTTTGTCTGCCAGGTATATAACAATTCTAGATTTGGCAAAGGGGTACTGGCAAATTCCTCTAAATCCAAGGGCCCAAAGATTGGCCGCTCTTGTCACGACATTTGGGACATTTAGACCACTGCGTATGCCATTTGGGTTGAAAAACGCTCCCTTCTTTTTCAGTAAGTTATTAAACGGGTGTGAAGGTTTTGCTGTCTCGTATTTGAACGATGTGGCTATTTTTTCTATTACTTGGGAAGATCAAATGAGGCATTTAATTGGCGTTTTGGGAAAAATAACTGCGACAAATTTGACCATCAAGGCTTCGAAATGTCGTTTCGCTCAAAACCATGTGACGTATTTGGGGCACATCGTAGGACAAGGAATCAGACGGCCGGCTGAGGCAAAGCTTAAATCAGTAGCTGTTTATCCCACTCCAAACACAAAAACTCAAATAAGGGGGTTTTTAGGTTTGGCAGGTTATTACAGCAGGTATATTCCTATGTTTTCAGTTATAGCTTCTCCACTCACGAATGCCTTAAAGGGGAAGGCAAAGAAGGGGGAGATTCTTTGGACAAAGAAATGCGAAGACGCATATAATCAGTTGAAGGGAAAATTAACGAAGGAAACTGTGCTACACGCATCCGACTTTACTAGGGAGTTTCTCCTGCAAACCGATGCTTCCGATTTAGGGATGGGCGTAGTATTAACGCAAATGGATGAGAACAATGCCGAAGCCTCCATCTAGCACTTAAGCAAGAAGTTTTCTGTGACGAAAGTTAAGTACAGTACAACTGAAAAGGAACGCGCATGCAAAGTTTTTGCTGTAAAAAAACTGCATTATTATTTGGACGGTCCAAAATTTACTGCAATGAGTGACCACAACCCTTTAGTTTGGTTAAAAACTAATGCAGGCTGTAATCACAGGCTAATGCGGTGGGATTTAGCCCTGCAGCCATATAATTTCCAAGTTATTCATCGAGCTGCGAAGAACCATAAAAATTCTGACTGTCTAAGCAGATCTGCAATTTAAAGAAAAAGCAAAGAAAAATCTTCGGCCTTAATTTGTATTTATCTTGTATTTTTTTTGTGTGTGAAATTTTATGTATTTTATTTCTGACACTGGCCTTGATGTGATATCATGGTACTTCTATGTGAATTTGTTCCTCTTATATATGTGTATAACTAACTCTTTTTCCCAACCAAATATGCTTAAACATTTTGATGAACAAAATGTTTCTCCGAAGGGGGAAGGACCTGTAACGTCTCCTTGCTTTAAAGAACACTTAGTTACCCACCTTCAAAGAAGGGATACAGAACTCTTCTTCTCGCCTCGGCCGGAAGGCGGGAGCGGACATAGTTGTATAGTAAATATTTAACCTAGAAAAGGTGTTGTTTGTTTGAAGAATATACGAGTATGCTAAAATATATGCAATGAGATACATGATATATATATATATATATATAATATATATACATATATCATTTGATGGTTGTGAATCATGACTTTGATTATTATCTTTCTATTATTTTCAAAATTATATAAAGGAATTTAAAACTTTGTAAAGAGAATTCATATAAATATTTTATAATATGATTATAGGTACTGACGTGCATAGAGAAGGACTGGAGTTTGTAGGCTTCTAGATTCTAGTATCTTCTTCTAGATATTTATAAAATTTTATTAAGTTTCCTCGCATTGAATTTTATTTAAAATTACTCTGTTTGCTATTTAGATCTGTGCATTTCATCACTCCTAATTGTGTACTTCTGCTGTTTTATGGTTATAATTATTAGTTTTTATGGAAATTTGATCTACAGTTCTACTTTTGTGTATTGTTCTTTATAGGTATTCTGTGTATGGATAACCAGTCTACGTATGGATACTATGCTATAGTATAATTCTATTGGTTTTGTTTATGGGATTTTGTCTACTGTTTTGTGCAGTGATTTTGCCAATGGGTACCTGTGTTATTCCGTAGATTTTTGTGTACTGGCTTTTACAGAGATTTGGCCAATGGGTATCCGCATAGGTCTGGGTTTCATGGGGAATAGTTTATTGGAATATTCATTTTTTAATGGCGATTTGGCCTATGGACACGCATAAAATTCTGGTTTCTGGCTATGGGTTTCTACAGGGATTTGGTTTATAGTACCCATATGTTCAACAGGTTTCTGTTTACGGGTTTTTTTGGGCATCTGGCCTACTGGTACCCGTATAGTTGCATGGGGTTTTACGGGGATTTGGCCTTTGGGTACCTGTACAGTTGTACGGGTTTTTACGGGCATTTGGCCTATGGGTACCCGCAGATCTCTACGGGTATCCGTAAGCCAATTCTCCTCAAAAGCATTTTATGGGTTTCTACGGGGCATTTTTAGCATGGTATACTGTATGGGAAACTGACAGTTTTATTAAACAACTGCATAAATAAATTTTCACAGGAATCCTTTCGTTTTAGGCCCAGTGGAAGGCATGAGTGGGAGGAAAAACGTAACCAAACAAACTGTTTGTAGAATAGAGTTTATTATTTCCTAAAACCACAATAACATTGTTTACTGCCAACTGCACGTGCACGTAATATTCTTACATTAGTGGAAAGTTACAGGCAAACTATAAATGTGTCGTAACGAAAATTGATTTTATCACGGGGCTGCAACGTAGCAGCTGCTACGTGTGCTGTATTGGTAATTGGCATTTCTTATAAACAAGAGCACAAGTACTGTAGTTAATAAATTACATTTATGTGAAGAGAGTATGTTATATCTCTCATAACATTTAACGGCTAAACGTAACAGCGAGCAAAAGACCACGGAAATCCGAAATGTTATACACTAAAACTGTTCCAATTTTAAGCAATTTGCAGATAGCTCGTGAATATAGTTCAGATACCTTTTATTCGAATTACAAAGAGTGTTAAAACGTTTCATTTACTGCACAAAATTTAAAGAAATATTAATATAATAAATTATAAATACCTTTTACATGTAACATTGTGTTTTCTTGTTTATTATTATTGTCATTTATAAATAATCTTGCGAGTAAACAAAAATTCGACCTAGTTCAAATTACAAATCTAAATTTAACGTGTTACATAAGAGATTATACTGAATGATGAGAATATTTTACAAGGAAAGAAACGTTTAGGAAAGTTTATAAACATTCGAAATTTGTTAGATTGTACGTAGTTGAAATGACAAATAGTAAATAAAACATAAGACATTGCTTATTTGTTCAGATAAATGAGAAATGGTATTCGTGGTACTTTAAAATACACGAAAGAATGTACCAGCTAAAATTACGCTAATCTGTTGATTTCAGAAATGTTGTGATGCGGACAAACTGTGTACAAACAGACGTTTTTTTCGACTAGAAGTGAAGCGGTATTACGCTTCGTTTCCTTCTCGTTATAAAAGTTATTTCTGGAAAGAACCATGCTTCGTTATAGGATGGATAAACAAGAAAACATATAGAAATATTTTTTTAATTTAGAGAACCAAATCAGAAACTGTTTAAGAAATTACATAAAATATGGAGTAAATTCCACGATGCAGTACAGTGTATGCCAGAAGCTACCACACTATTTTTTTCTTTTCTTATATGAATTGATCTTGTAAGAGCTTCTAAAACAGAGCGACGATTTTTCAAAAATGATTTCGTGTAATGTTTAAGATTAAATTCACTTAATTAAGCCATTTTCAGCACATATTCGAAGTTATATTATCTGCATCGCGTCTGACCCAGCTTAATCAAACTAGACGAAGCACCATTTCTCAAAAAGAGAAAGACTGAGCGCCGCCTGGGATAAGCAATGACCTAAGTCTGTTATAAAAGTCTTTACAGAGTTAATAATTACTCTGGCAGAAGGATCTTCCATATATCAGTATAAATATTAAATGGGCATACAAGGCCTGTGTATAAGCATAGATATGTTAAGATTAAAATCCTTTAATTAAGGCATTTTCAGTATATAGTCGAA
Source organism: Stegodyphus mimosarum (assembly GCA_000611955.2). NCBI lineage: Eukaryota > Metazoa > Arthropoda > Arachnida > Araneae > Eresidae > Stegodyphus > Stegodyphus mimosarum. The sequence goes on from KK115695.1 coordinate 143,488, forward strand.
TTTAAATAATCTGCGTCATGTCTGACACAGCTCAATCAAACTAGACGAAACACCATTTCTCAAGAAGAGGGAGACTTAACGCCGCATGGGATAAACAATGTCCTAAGTTTGTTGTAAAATTCTTGCAGAGTTAATAGTTATTCTGGCAAAAGGGCCTCCCACATATTAATATAAATATTAGATGGGCATACAAGGCCTGTGTATAAACACAGTTATGTTAATTACAAACACTGCCTTGTATAAATTGCATGAGATATTTAGATATTATCATGACAGTTATGTGCCCATTTAAACATTATCTGATTTTATATTTACAATACTGTTACTGAGACAATCACAGTAATTTTTTTTTTCATTTACACATTGACGGGAGTTTCTATGTTATTTTTAACTGCTTTACAACATTATTTTTAACAACTGCTTGAAATATAGATGATAATATGTTTACATCACAATTTGTTTTTTGCTGTTTCACTCTAGTTGCTATTCTATTACTATTCTACGGGGAGAGGTATTTTTTAAATGCTGATTTTCAAAAGTTCTAATAAAAGAGAAAGACTAAGATAAGTACACTGGTGTGCAAAACAAAAGCAACAGCAGGGTATTTTGCCATAAATCCACGAGAAATCAACAGAGAGACATGAAATGCAGAAATGAAGGAGAGTATTATCTACGTAAAGGATGACAAAAGCATCAGAACTGAAAAAGGAATACAATGCATACGGTATGGAATCAAACAAAAACAAGATTTATTGAACGCTTAGTATCGTGGCTCATGATTGTCTCGCCAAGAGGAAGAACAACAAGCAGATGTTCTTTAATATGGGATATGCCCACCCCTCACTGCAATGGTTGCTTCGCACCGTCTCCGCATACTCAGAACCAGCTGGTGCAACATTTCTTGCTGTAGGAGTGCCCATTCCTCAATCAGCATCTGTTTGAGTTGTTGGGTGTTCTCCGGAGGATGTAAGCGTGCTCCCTAAAGCATCGCACACATGCTCGATGAGATTTAAATCTGGGGAGTACGCTGGCCAAGCCATTCGAGTGATATCTACACTTTCCAGTAGTTCCTCAATAGCAAGAGTTCGATGTGGCAGTGCATTGTCATCCATAAAAATTAAGTGTCGGCCAATGGCACCTCGGAACAGACGCACATGGGGAAGGAGTACCTCATCACAGTAGCGATCCCCGGTTACAGACCTTCTGTCGAAAACGTGGAGCTCAGTTCGTCCGTTCAGCATAATGCCTCCCCAGACAAGAACTCCAGGACCACCGTTACGGTGTCTTTCCTTGATGTTACTGGGATAAAACCGGGTCTCGACCTCTCTCCAAATCAAAACGCGTTGAGAATCGCTTCTGGTACTGAACCGACTCTCATCCGTAAAGAGGACACGACTCCATTGATCAGTTGTCCAGTTTTTGTGCTCTCTGCACCACTGTAAACGGTGGCGTCGGTGGCCAACTTTCAACGGGAGGCAGCGTTCAGGGCGGCGGGCGAATAGCTCCCCTTTGTGAAGGCGTCTGGCTACAGTAAACCGCGACACTTGTCGCCTCGTTGCTGTACAGAGTTGCTGAGCAATGGCGCTTGCTGACTGCTGTCGGCCTCTTTTCGCCTGCAGGACGATATATCGGTCATCCCCTGCAAATGTCGTCCTCGGGCGGCCACCACCAACCTTTCTAACAGCTGTACCAGTGGTTTGGAACGCTTTCCAAGCGCGCGGAACGCCATTTTGTTGATTCGGAACTCTGCAGCTACACTGGTGACAATACACCCCTCCTCCAGCTTTCCGATCATTCATCCACTTGTGAAGTCGTCCAGCTGATTTCTTCTAGCCATATTTCACGAACTGACTCACTGGCACTTGCAGCGAATATGTTAAATTGGTTACCTGGTTACCTGGTTAAGAGCTATACCGGGCTACTGCCTAGGCAGCGATGCCGGTTCATGAAATAAAGCCCTAGGGCACATGACGTAATAGAATCCGGACGTGGGTGAATCTCGGAAGAGAAGACGGAGGCAGAAGAAAAAAGGAAAGGAGGCCTAGGACATCGCAAAAGAAATGACAAGACCAGAACAGCGGAGAAAGCAATTCATTTGACATTGAAAGAAGGTAAAAACGAGGCAAAATCTTGACAATAAACGAAAATAAATTCAAAAGATGCTACAAAATTCCAACAATGATATTTACAAAGATAAAAAATACACAGGTGCAAGAAAGAGTAAAACAATAATATACAAATGCAAAAGAAGGTTAAGCAACTACCAACGTGGAGTTGTCATGAGTGCTCTTGTCAGACTCCATCTATGATTGCGTGAGCAGCTAATGGGCGAATGAATTTGTCTTCTGAAAGGACTTCATAATTGAATATCTGGGAGTAATTCACAAAGTCACACTGCACAGCCTTGTTGAAAAATTTATCATTGGATTTTTTAATATAGTCCTGTATAGTTTCAAGCTTGAGATCTCTGTGGAGAAGTTCGTTTCTTATAAAGAAGTGGGCATCAGTGATAGTTCTAAGGAATTTATTCTGAACTACTTGCAGATGATAAAGTTGCTTGCAGGTAGCTGTGTTCCAGGCAGGAGAAGCGTAACAAAGAATTGGCCTAATACAGGAAGTATAGATATGCCTTTTGGTGCGTAAACTGAGATTAAAGTATTTTCCAATAACAGGCAAAAATCTGATCATGATGCCTAATGCTTTGTTCTTGACGCTTTGAATATGATCAGACCAGGTAAGCTTACTATTAAGAATGATGCCAAGATATTTAGCTTTAGATACAATGGGAACTGGTTCTTGAAACAGAAGGAGATCTTGAAGGTTATTGAACTTTTTAGATTTATTGAGGATAAGTAATTGCGACTTGGTGGCGTTGATTTTGACTCTCCAGTTAGTGCACCAGTCTTCTACTGAATGAAGATATTGTTGCATCTTGGCGATGGCTTGTTTCGCTTGGATGGATTTAATAGCAATTGCCGTGTCGTCAGCGTAGCAGGCGAGAAGAGAATAATGATTAAGGTTTGGTTTAGGGAAGTCAGAGATGTAGAATAAATAGAGAATTGGTCCTAGGATACTTCCTTGGGGGACGCTTGATCTGATGGGCTTGATATTGGATTTTTCGTTGCCTTGAATAACATAGAAAGTACGATGCTGGAGAAATGAGTAAATAAGAAGAATCAGTTCTCGTTGGAGACCCATATTGATAAGTTTGAAAATGAGCCCCTCATGCCAGACGCGGTCAAAAGCTTTTGCTACGTCTAGCATAAGGAGCGCAACACTTTGCTTGTTATGAAAAGCAGCTCCAATAAATTCGACGATGCGTACAAGTTGTCTTGTGGTACTAAGATTCTTTCGGAAACCGTATTGCTCATCAGGAAGAAGAGGAAGATAAGGTTCCAGTCTTGTGAGAATAAGCCGCTCGTAAATTTTCCCTAAGCTCGAAAGCAGACTTATAGGTCTGTAGCCATCTGGTTTAGAAGAATCTTTTCCAGGCTTGGGCAGGAGAAAGATTTTGGCTTGTTTCCATGAATATGTTAAATTGCGTCTCCCTCCGTTCTTTTATTCTACTGTTCAGCTGCGCGCACCGACATCACGCGTTTTGTGTACGCTCACGTCGCCTCTGTTGCTTCGTTCCTGATATTTGCATACGCATGACGTTTCTACTGACTTACGTCTTCATTGTACTGATTCCAAACCTCCTTTTCTGCAATTTCATGGCTATCTGCTAACTTTTTACATTGTTGCTTAAGTTTTGCTCAGTGTATGATTACGAAACGCAAAAGGTGTGCCTCTCTTGGAATAAAACAAAAAATAAAAAAGAACGAAAAGAAAGAACTCGCATAATAGATTTAAAAATAACAGAAAACTTATGGCGCCACCTAAGGAAAATTACTGGATGGAAATAAATCACAAATGAGTCTTCTGCCGCCAACAGTTCAATAACATAGGTGGAGAGCTGATATTATTTAAAGAACATTAAACACTCATCAGTTAGAAAGACCTTATCTTCATCATCTTAATGCCAAAACTCAAGCTATTTTAATCGCTACGCCAGCGTTTCTCAAACTAATTTCATATGAGGACCTACTCTTGACACCCTTGAAAGCATTTTTTAGCATACTTTACAACCAGTATACTTATATTTCATATATGCAATTAACTAAAATTAATTTCATTTTATATTAGTATTAATCATTTAAATAAATTTGAAAAGCTAAAGAAGAATAGTTATATTTTTAATAATTAAAGGATATTTTAGTCTGAATAATCTTTATCCTAGTAACTAAAAATTAAATAAATATTGGTACTCACATTGATGGCATGGATGAGTTTGTCGGTTCTTGTTCCAGCTATGCTATATTAGAAAATACTGTTATATGCTTGAGTGCGACACATACATGGAATCGATTGTGCTTTTTATTCGAGTTACTGACGGAAACAAATACGCAGAAACAAATTGAATTACATTATGTAAAGCATCATTGTGCAATTCAGTATGTGCCGTTTTACTGACAGTGAAGTCGAGAAGTTGTAGAGACATTAGGTATTTTTGAAAAGCAGGAGCGATGAAAAATGAGCAATGCCCTCGCCGGGACTCGAAGGACGGACCTCTCGATACGCGCCGAGTGTGCTGACCATTACACCACGAAGACATGCTAAGGGTTCATTGGGGTTCTTTGAATGACTATTTTACAGGAAGATGGATTGGGCGAGGAGGTCCAATTCCTTGGTCACCCAGATCACCTGATATAACGCCGCTGGACTTTTTCCTTTCGGGATTGGTAAAGGACAACGTTTACAGCAGGAGAGTGTCGAATATGGATGACTTAAAAGCTAGAATTACAACCGAAATAGTCTCTGCGGATGCCGACATGCTTGCCGGTACCTGGCGTGAAATTGAATATGGAATTGATATTCTCCGTGCGACGAAGGGGGGCACACGTGGAAGTTCACATTTTTGAGTCTATCTAACCATTTATGTTATTAATTTCAATCTATCTTTGTAAATCTATTTTATGAGTTATTAAACATCAAACTGGGTCCGGGACTTTATAAACACCCTGTATATTAAATTCAAATATTTTATTAATATGTATATTTTCGCATTTGGCATAAAACGTTTAGTAAAAAATACAAAAGTGACGAAACGCGATCACATTTCGATTATTGACGATTTTGTGAAAAGAGACTAATTCATCTTAAAATATCAAGATATTTTTACGATATCAGCAATAATTATTCTTATGTTTTTGGTGGTTTGTATCTTTCTCTTAATTTTTATATTTTTGATGATTTGTATCTATCTGCCATTACATCAGTATGTGCTATTCTACTATTCGTCAAATGATGGATGATCAAAATTAATATTAATAATGCAAATACATATGTAATATACATATATGCATATATGTATATATATATATATATAATACCGCCGATTCCAATAAACATTTGGAACCTCGGATTGCAATAAAAAAAACGCATATCTAAACTTTAGAGCAGTCCCGCATACAAACTTTCAACGTTCTACGCATGAGCATTTTTGAGATATGCCAGATGCATGCATATATATATAACGTACGTAAATA
>KK115695.1:149098-175149 GCA_000611955.2 Stegodyphus mimosarum
ATATTTACGTACGTTCTGACATAAGGAAAAATTCTCTTCCAATCCATTTTGGAAAAAAGAGTCCTGTATTCTATCTGCAAACATACATACATACTCGCATTCTGACCTAAGGAAAAGTTCCCTTTTAATCAATTTTAAATCCATTTTATAATCCATTAAATACAAAGAACGAGTCCCGTATTCAGTCTATACGTACAGCCATGGCGTTAAAAATTCGTCCAAATGGATTCAGAAACGGTCAAAATACATATTTCTATTAAAATATGATACCTGAAATCTTTCACGATCACAATACTTATTTATACTTGGTACGAGAAAGTAAAAAGGAAAGTTCTGGCTTATTAACAATGAAACGAATAACAAAATATTTATTTATTAATTTAGTATTAGAGTATTTTGAAATAGATAAAATCGTTTAAGATTGCCATAATTCATACTGTCTGCTGCCAATATTTTGGGCACATAACATACAGGGGCCTTTCTTCATTTATTTCTATACTGGTAAACTCAGGATATAAGCAATATTGAGAATATTTTCTTGACTTAATTTTCGGAACCACGCTCTTCTGCGCACTTGTTAGTGCTTTATTACCTTATAATGTTCGCTTACGACATAAAAATTTATCCACGAATCTGTATAAATCTACTGCCGTAAATACTTAATATCCTGAATTGCAATTAATGTGCAAATTACAAAATGCACATTCAAAATAGATTCGGTAGCGATAGAAGGATCCGCCCGGCCGAGACTGACTGGAATAGAACGAGATGCACTATTTACACACGTTTTGCGCAGACATTTGATAGGTTATGCAGACGTCCAAGAGAGTGCCGGATGTGATGGATACAAGATAAAGAGCAACATACACTAGAATAATTTTTTAATGACATTTGTGCTTTTAGAAATGGGGATTAAGGAAATAAGTATTTAATTTAATTAAAATTTATATTGCAATCTGTTCAATTTAAAAACTAGAAAGGAAAAGTAACATAATACTTATCCTACTACTTAAAAGTATCCTACTTGAAATATCTATTACTTAAAAGTAACACATACTTTATAATTAAAGTCCAATTGTAGCTTTAGCTTCAAAATACATTATTATTGCATTTAATACATTGTTATTGTGTGTGGAGGGGAGGGGGCGCGATGAAAATTATGATTGAAAATCGGGTCGAATATTTTGAACGTTTGAGCACTACCTTAACCGGAAATTAAAAACAGCAAAATTCAATAATTTTTTAAGCAAAAAGTACATAATTTATCAACACATAAGAATAAAAAATTGAGTTCATTGAGCCGAGTAATACAGTGGATACGTATATACATATATTTATATATTTTTGGTACGGCCGATTGAAACCAAAATAGGAGGTTCACATCTACATGTTATAGCAGTCCTGTATACAAAATTGCAATGTTTTGAGGCTACTCGTTTTTGAGCTATGCGAGATAAATTCATACGTACACACACACGCCACGGAAAAATCTCTTCAGAATACATTTTAAAAGAGTTTTGTAATTTTTTGGGGCAAAAAGAGTCCTTTAATCCGTCCTTACGTTCAGATATCACGCAAAAAATTGCATTCGATAGCGGTCAAAATGGATATTTTTGTTGACATATGATACCCAAAATTTTTCGCGATTACAATACTTCCTTTTTACTTCGAACAAGGACGTAAAAACATTTATATCTTTAAAATACCGGGAGAACATTTGTGCACATTTAATATTAAAGCAAGCGGATATGAATCTCTATTACTTGCACATTATTATAACACTTGTTTTTAATAATATATTGCATATGTCAGTAATTTTATATCTAAACAATTAAAAATACAAAAAATTTTAGCAACTAGAAAAACTGATGTTTGATTAGTTAAACACTAACTTATATGAAAATCAAGCTTTTATAGACTTGTGGTATTAATAAATTTATCTAAAATCTTTAAACTACAGAAAAAAAAATTCTTTCCGCCAATACTGGCAAATGTTTTGAAAGAACACTGCATGACATTTTAGATATAAATTTAGTGATATGTTATAACGCAAACTGTAAAGTAGTCTTAACATGAATGATCATTCTACTTATTATTCGCTTCTGGTGTTGAACCTGAGGTGTTACTAGCGTGGAATACTGAAGATAAACACTGAGAGTTTTTTATTTCTGCTTTTATCCTTATAATTAGATGCATTTGAAATTTTTCAATAAAAAACTGAAATATTATTTCAATAAATTTCTCTCGGTTTAAACTATTTACGGATTCAAAAAGTGTAAACTTGAAATAATTTTTAAGCTTGAATTCTAAGATATAAAACAAGAATTTCACAGTTTTTAATAGTTAAGAACATAAATGCTAATAAAACATTTTTTATTTTTACCATTATATATTACTACAATATCCACATTATTCACAGCAACTTGTTTATTATTTCAGGGATTGATTTTTACCTTTATTTCATTGATACTGTTCATTAATATACGCACATATTTATCAAAATTCTGATTTTATTAGGTTTAGTACCCACCATCTTTTGTAGACAGGATTACATTTCGAAGGATTGCCTTCACCTCTTTCGTGAGACGATTTAAGTGATATTCATACAAAATATTTCCTACTCTGAAAGAATCCTTCATTTTTTTGTTTCACATTTTCACTGTTTAAGGACTGCTTTTGTAGAGAATGCTGAGAGTCCTTTTCATTTACAAGTACACTCTGCATTCTTGTCGCTTCACGTTGTATTTTTAGGCATAGTGCCATATTTCCTCTAATCCAAAGAGATATTATGTAAAACTTCCTTTTGTTGATATTTATTTTCCACATCATGCTTCTTAAGTATTACTCTAATGCAAGTTATCTAATCCCTATGCTGAAAAGAGTTATTTTGCTTTGCATTTGTGACATATGGTTTGATATTTACTCAGGTTATCAAACTAAAATGTTCGACGATAGTGGTCATGGTTGGACTCTTTTAAATCTAATTGTTAAATTTCTCGCTCTGTATCCATTTCATTTCTATGTGGTTTCGATCGTGGTAGGCTCAGAACTATATCAAGGAACGTCTTACCGTGCCCTTGCAAGGGAATCGAACGTTAGATTTTTGAATTATTAGATTGATGCTTTCATCATTACAGAATAACAGCACATTTGCGGAATGTTCTTAATTCTCTACATAACATTCTTGTTGCATAAATACTAGCTTATGCCGTATCTCAAATTTTCAGTGCAATACAATTTTTTTTCTGTTATATCTACACTTCATATTCTCGCAGCACAGAAAAGCATTTATCGACATCAAAAAAAAAACGCTTTGAATATCCAGTAATCTTCCCATACTATTATTGTCATTTTACAACACTCCGTGAAGAAACATATTTCAGATTTTCTTCCTTTCCTCAATACATTTAGTTTCTTGGGAGATTTAAAAAGAACAAGCTCATCGTTGCTGATTCTAATAAATCCTGTCATCTTTAGCCAAATGACCTGGTTTTCGCTATTCCACAACTACACGTATTAATATTTATATGGTGATGTAGCTTGCTAATATTTTGATGTCTCTCATCTTTAGTAATAAAATTTGTAATAATTATGATTCAGAATTATTTCAAACAATTACGGAGAAATGTGCTATAAAATAATTTAAGATCGAAGAAACTTCGTAGAGGAGACAAAATCATTTTTCTATGTTCTTGACAGTTACGTGAAGCATTAGTGGATATACGCTCAAATCTTCCGAGAAAAAATTTACAATCTTAAAGGAAATAAATACAATATGGGAGTTTGTGCTGTGTTAGTGATTTATGTAAACCTCCTATACAGTCTTGCATATTTACCTTTCCATATTCACTTATTAGATTTGTCTTCAGGAAATCAATAATTAGTTACGCAAACCAATAAGGAGAAGACAGTAAGTCAGCAGAGATCCCAAAAAAGTCAGAAGCGTATGTCTTTGGAAATAAATAACTAATCCACCTGACATTACAAAACTGGGTCTTTCGATGAGATTTTTTCCCCAGCTAATGTTTTTCAAGCCGAGAAACAACCTTCTATCGCAATTTCGGTTGAATGCGTAACGTAAGGCATCCATCTCTAAAGGAATTTGACTTGAAATCAAAACTGAAATTGCGAAAGAGGCTAAGCAGATCAGCAGAACCCACAAAACGTCCACTAGACATGCAATCTGAATGCGCTGTGTGGGCGACAACATAACGATACTTAAAACAGCAAAACATGTCGTGAAAGTTGAAATGGAGAGAAAAAGCATAGGTAACGAGAATATCTTCTGAATCTTGTTTAGAACGCGAATGATTTCTGCTTGATTTCGTAACACACGAATTTGTTCTGATACGGAAAATGCTCTGAAGTCACAGAGCTTTACTTGTTTAGCAAGTCTGTTAAGAGAGCAAGCACATCGATGGCATAATAAGCAATATAAGTGAACTGTTAATACAGCCAGTGTAGGATACAGAGTAAAAAGTTGAAGATACTTGAAAAATAAAAAGATACTTCTTACCACAGAATTTCTTACGTCAATTGTGTACAGGAAGAAATTGCAGTATTCATCACATGTGGATGACAGTAATAGATGCTGATCAAGAGAAAGAAAAAAATACCAGCATATTAATATATTACTAAGAATCTTTCTTTCTTGTTTAACAAATGGCAAGTGAGTGTCCAGAATATCCAGAATGTCTCTGCGATTTCTCCTCACAGTAAAGTACATAAAAAAACTTAACAAATATGAAGAAGTAAATCCCAAAGTTTCTTTCCAAGTAATAGTAAAATAAATACTCTATTTGCTTCCGACATCTTAACGACCGTTGTCACAAGCTTTATTACAAATTTATACTCTTTTCACGAAAGTTTTAAATATGTTTCGTTTTGAACTGTTACTCCTTTGTCAAACTTTGATTACACATTTTGAAACGAAATTATTATAAAAACCTATTCTATTACCAGGCATTCAAAGAGCAAAATGAATTTCAAAACATTTCTTGAAATATCTTTTCAGCAGTTATTGTCAACTAGACCTCTTTATTTACTACCGCAGTAGGATTGAACAAAACGGCATTTATGAAATTTAGTGCAAGCAAATTTTCAAAAAAGTGTATTGACTGAGTAACGATTAGTATTTGAAATGATGAAAGTAAACACGCCAAAAGTGATATTGATCAGGTACTTTCGTAATTGAAAGAACTTTAAACCATAATTATTTCTCTTTGATTTTTATTATTGTAACATATGTAATTCAAAAGCCCTTATGCTTTAGTAAATAACTAAGGAGTCAGTTTGGAATGGGATTTGAATTTTTAACCTAATCATGTGTTTATGATTGTGGAAAACCTGAAATCTTGATAAACAGATACTACGTTTTGTTATTTTATTTTAAATTACCTTCAATGTAGAATAACACAATTTGCAAACTCCTTTTTATCCACTGGATTTGTACGTATAAATATACAAATTTAGTTTCATTGAGAATGTTTTTTCTTCAGAATGGTTTTAAATATCTTGTGTCGTTAGATCTTACTTGTGAGAAAATTTCTTAAAAAATGCAAGAAGCATATTTCTTTAAGCAATAAAAATTCCAACAACGTTTAACATTAATTTCATTACTTTCTTTCATATACAAACTTAAGCGGTTATAAAACGTCATTCCATGTAGACAGGTTTTTATTTGCACTTCAAACTCTGTCGTTTAATTATTCTTATAGTTATGCGCACCAAACTGTCTATCGCTATGTTTGCAAATTGTCGTCCTAGAACTCTATAAAACTTCTAACAAAGAATAACTGTAAACAATACTTTATTAAACCTCTACTGGAGTGTTACAACTGAAATGAAAATACGGTAGACGACGTTTAGTGTAATCGCCGTTAAAATAATCAGCCGAATATTTTTATCGATTTAGTGAAGTCCTGCCTGTTTGTACACGAAAACGTGGAAAATAATTCCCTTATTGTGATCAACAGTTCGGTTAATATGATCAACCTACTATCGAATATAAGTTTTAAACTAAAGTGTCGAAATAAAAGTTGAATTCAGCACATAAAGTTAAAGTAAGTTTTAAAAAATACACAAATATCGTCAAGTGAGGAGTTTGTCAAACAGCTTCATTTTCAGCTAACCATTTAACTGTAGGCAAATTTCTTGGTTTGAAGGAGTGAATAACTCTGTCGATTTTGAGGGCGATGAATAAGTCTTTCTTCATTAAAAAGAAAAAATTCTTTTCCATTTGTGAAGTTCCTTCCCTTAGCGCAGTGGTCGGCAAAGTGCGGCTCTGGTACAAATATCCACGTAAGGGGCAATAATATTTCCATTTTAAAAAAACTTCGTAAGAAAAAAATTACATCTTATTTTGATAAATTAAAATTCTTCTATAAATCAAGAACATATATAATTTTTTGTTTGAGTAAATAGATAGATAGGTAATTAAGATTTTATATTGTTGTAAAAATACGTAACAAACATCGAGCTTAATTTTATTAGTTTTAGTAAACGTAAACATAAACCATGCACAAGCTATCGGCATGCTTTTCATAAAGTAGTGAAGGTACAAATTGGCATCACAGAGCAGCAGTTGCAGTGTGAACAGTTTTGTCTTATCTACCGTGTCTGCCGTTGACCTGTCTTATTAAAAAGTTGTTGTATTTTTTAATCTAGCTGCACGTCTTACATGTATTTGCATACGATTTTATTACACCTGTTATGTATGTTTGTGGTTCCGGTACAAAATTTGTAATCGAGTTTTCGATAACTTCTATTTGTCCAAATGTTGGAAGATTTTTTCCATTTCGGGTCATCTTAAGAGTTTTGTTATTCTGATGACGGAAAAAATTATTTTTTGTCTTTTTAGTGCAGTTACATATATTAATAAAATTGTATGTTTTAAAAAGATTTTTTTAAATTTTTATTTTCATCAATTTAATAATGATAATAATTTTATACTGGTGGCTTTAGAAAAAAATATATTTGGAATATTTTTATAGGCACCCTAATTAACATGGCTACCAAAAAAAAAGCAAAGAAACATAGAAGATGAAAACCGCGAATTTACAGTTGAGTGGACCGAGAATTTTGCGTTTATTCAAAACTTGAATAGTCTTTCGACATGCCTTATTTGTAAGGAGAAATTCGCGCATAACAAGAAGTCAAATTTAGAGAGACACTTTATAAGAAAGCACACGTCATTTAGCACTAAATATCCTACCCGTGATGCAAGGAAGAAAGCAGTTGAGGAACTTCAGAGTCGCCAACTTCTGTCTTTAATAACTGGATGCAGTCTTCCAGCAATATTAATATGGCAAGTTTTGTTTGTAGCCAAGAGATTGCTAAGAGAGGAAAACCGTACACAGACGGCGAATACATAAAAAATTGTTTTATAAATGCATCCGAAGAGCTATTTCGGGATTTTAGGAACAAAGCAGATATTCTGAAAAGAATTAAAGAGTTACCATTATCTGCCAAAACCATTAAAGATAGAACAATTAAAATGTGTTCGAATATAACTACTCAGCATATCGAAGATCTGAAATTGGTTTCGGCTTTATCAATAGCAGTTGACGAGTCTTGTGACATAAATAATACAGCGCAAGTTTCACTTTTTGTGAGATTTATGTCTCATTCAGGCCCTAAAGAAGAACTTTTAGGACTATTGCCACTCAAAAGTCAGACGCGTCGAGAAGATATCGCCAATGCTGTAATTGAGTGCATGGATAAACATCATATTCCCCTCGATAAAATTGTGCCGATTTCAACAGATGGGGGCCAAAAGTATGACCGGCGTAAGAAAAGGGGTTGTTGCTATTTTGGAAGAAAGAATTAATCACGAGATACTTGTTTACCATTGTATCATTCACCAAGAAGCGCTTCGTGCGCAAACGTTTCTGAAAGAAATTTGAAAAGTTATGGAATTAGTGATTACCATTATCAATTCCATTTTAGCTAAAGCTCTTAATCATCGCCAATTCAAAGAATTTTTATTTGAAATGGAGAGAAAGTATGCTGATCTTCTGCTTCATAACAAGGTACGTTGTTTATCAAGAGGGAACAATTTAAAACGTTTCGCGTCCGTTTTTCCGGAAATTAAAGCATTTCTCCTTGAGAAGGGCGTTCACTATCCAGAACTAACAGACGATCAGTGGATCCCAAGCTTTTATGTCATGGTACACGTTACGTCTCATCTAAATCAACTACAAGGGAAAGGAAAACTACAAGGGACTACTACTTCGTAAACTACAAGAGAAAGGAAACTTAATTTTTTTGATGTTAGAAGAAGTAATAACATTCGAAAACAAATTATCCATTTTTGCGCAGGATTTTGAATGGGAAACATTGTTTCACTTTCCAAGCCTGCTGAAGCATCGACGAGAAAATATTCCTCTAATGATAAACACAATTTTAAAACAATAATTTTAAATATGAGGGAAGCATTTCTCAGCATATTTCAGGAATTTAAAAACAGCAGAGCAACTTTAGCATTTGTCAAAATACCTCTTAAAGCTACGATAACCAAGTTGAAATTTTCTCCTTTTGAAATTGACATTGGTAGCTTTGAAATACAATTGCTGGATTTCAAAAACAAGGCGATATGGCGCTCTAAATTCGAATGTCTTTATGTTGAATTGGAAATATTGGAGAAGAAAAAATGTGAGCTTAGTTCACAACACGAGTGGTCTGCTTTGAATGACTTGGAGAATGAAGACATGATCATTTTCAACGCTTGGAACAGTATTCCTGACACTTCCGATCAGCTGAAAAGGCTCGCGTTTGCTGTTCTTTCCCTTTTCGGTTCTACATATATCTGCGATCTTTTTCAACCATGAACATTATCAAGAGGAACCTGGGAAGTCGTCTTATTGATGAGAACTTAGAATTATGCCTAAAATTAAAAACAACAACATACAAACTTAACTTACTCAAACTTTCCAAGGAGACGCAAAATCATTGTACGCATTAATAAATATTTATTAAGTATTAAATTTAGTTTTACTTAGTGTAATAAAGGTTTACTAAACAAGCAAATTTGGCTCCCAATTTTTTTTAAATTGTTGTAATGTTCATATTTGGCTCTTTGGCTAATAAGTTTGCCGACCACTGCTTTAGCGAAAGACTTTTCGAGAACCTCCGCAAGAGGTGATAGACCGATAAAGGGAGTGGTGTCTGACCCCCCCACCGGAAACCGGTCCGGGGAGACTGGTAGAGTAAAAACGAGGATTGGGGACTGGCGAAGAAATCGGCTAGTATGTCGTGCGAGAGATACAAGGCAAACACTTTTTGCGCGCCTTATAAATAAATATATATATATTAATGTATAACAGAGATATTTGTTTCATTTGTATTGTTTGCTGTGATGTATCATAAATGTATGGATAAAACTACCAAGGGTGTGGAGATTATTTTCCTCATGCCGTGAATATTTCAAGAAAACAAAAATGAACAATCCTCGTGCTCGGAATGGCGCGAGATGACTCTATTGAAAAACAAAAATCCTTGAAAACATCTATGACAAATTAAGGTTGAATTTTTTCTTAATTTAAAATTTCATATTGGTGTGTTCACTTACAATGAGGGATGCATTCCATTTTTTAAGGGTATAGCACTGGCCGAGTATTTTGCTCCAGAAACATTACGAAGAGTTCATAAACAAACTTTTGCATTTCCTTATTAAAATCCTGGTGAAATACCCACTTATATGTTTCTTGATATTTTGATGATACGATATTGATAATAAATTATTTAAAATTCGTTGCTATATTGAAGGATATTTTTTAATTGTCGTCTAGTCTAATCATTCGGTAATGTTAACCAAACAGCCGTACACACACGTGAACACGTCAAGCGCCGTCCACTCTATAGAACGTGAAAGGCAGCGATAATATACGATGTTGAATTGACAAAAATGTGAGGTGCACTGCCTTGCTGAAGATTACAAAAGCAAGTTCCACTTAAATAACAGCATTTCTGAGTTTACTTGCCAACAAACCGCTTAAAGTAACTGGTACGGAAAGAGAATAATATGGACTTCGACAGATGCATTTGGTACGAAACTTCTCCGAGACAGCTCAGTAGTCTAAATAATTAAGTACAAGATTTAGTTAAACTGTCTACCTTTTAAACTCTCTTCGCGTGCTCTTAATTTTTATAAACGGGCCCCACCAACTACCCAGTAATTAATAAAGTAATTGACTGAGTGTGTAAAACCTTTGTTCGATTTCGGTTCGAACTTAGAGGAACAAAGTGGCTGCATGATTGTTTTCGTTGTTTTCCCTATACGTGACTAAATACGAACCAGTTTTCCGCAGAAAGTCCTCCACTAAGGCATCAGCATTCTTAGGCAAATAGCCCCTATGTGTTTCGGTATATTTGAATGACCCACCTAATTTCTATATTTGAATATATGTTCGTTGAACTGATAGAAAATAGGACATTAGTTAACTTGACATTTAGAAAAGTTAAAAATAATTATGACTGTTATCCTTCACAAAAAGTGATTTTGGAATATATATCTTGAAAAGAGCTTATGATGATGTGTCTGTCACTTTAATTCTTCAAAAAATCTCCAGGTATTCAGTGATTGCAGACAATGAAGTTATAGAGACATTAGGATTTTGACGCTCAGAGACGTGATAAATGTGCAATGCCGTCACTGGGACTCGAACTTCGGACCTCTCGAATACGCGCCGTGTGTTCTGACCATTACGCCACAAAGGCATGCTAAGGCGGCGCGAGAAATACCTTATATTCTCCCCATTTCAAAGGGTGACAGCGGATTAGGAGACCTAATCTCCAAATCTAGTGGTAGAGAATTTTCATCCCTCACCTTTTTTAGTTCGGGGGGCCACTGTCATTAGGAATTTTGATGATGAGAGACGTGATAAATGTGCAATGTCCTCGCTGGGACTCGAACCTCGGACCTCTCGAATACGGGCCGAGTGTTCTGACTATTACACCACGAAGGCATGCCAAGAAGGTGGGAGAAATGTCTTTTAAAGTGAAGAGAAAGAAAGCATGAAGAGAAAGCAAATCCTGGAACATGAATCATTTTAATTTTTTAAAAATGTGCTTTCGTTAGTTTTTATTCATTTGAGAAATGGAGGTTAAAGCTGAGTTTTACGACAATTTTTTTTAATTTACATGCACTTAACTGGATGAAAATGTGTAACGTAAATTCTGCATCAATATTTTAAATTTGAAGTATTGTAATAATAAGTTTTAACTTTCGTACTAAAAAAAGTACTTTTTTATGTGCTTTGTATACGATTTTAGATATATGAAGCTATAAAATTAAGAAACAAGTAGACATAAGTAAAAAAAAAAAGGAGAGAGAGGATGAAATTTATTATCTTATCGTAATAATGTATTTGAAATAATCATTACTATTATCTATTGCATAGTGTAATTTGTTGCATTAGTTGTTACATAATTCTTATTGCATAAATTTCCTCTAAAGAGTGGTTTATAAAATGAGGAATGATTCAAAATAAAATGAATGAAAAAAGGTTAATAATGTAAAAAGTGACAATAAATATATAATAAAAAGGGATAGTATTGTAAAAAAAAAATTAAGAGTGATATAAAACAAACTAAAATATTTTAAACATACACAGGCATTCAATGATTTGTTTGCAAGAAATATTCATAATACATTTCCTCTTTAGTTCGTTATTAGATACTTAAAATATGAAATTTTCAAGAAGAAAAGCTTGACCGCAAAAGATGTAACACTTTACTAAATATTGTTTCTATGATTTTAAATACAATGAACAAAATAAACATAGAAATGAAATAAAAGCACGCACTGTCCTTTATTTCTGTTATAAAATTATGAAGAATCTGTATGTAGGTATCTATTCTTCTCACCGTAGAACATCCACAGCTGTCACAATTTGGATATACATAGTCCCCCGAATATGTGCACCTCGAAACACTAATTTTGAGTTCCTTTTTTGGGAATTTTAAATGAATTTTAAAATTTTGGATTAAAAACCTGAGCGATTTATATTCAATGGGTTGCCGCTACTCGAAATAAAACATTTTTATCTTACACGCGGCAATGTGTTGTCATTTTTCAAAGTATTTGACTAATGTTGTCTTAATTTATTTTACAAATTCGGTATTTAGAAGCAATATTTTGCCCTTGCTTGAAGCAAAATACGTTTATTTTCTGCCTAAAAATATTTATTATTCTTTTATTTTCCTACTTGAAGCAAAATACTTTTATTTTTGTTTTCCCATTCTGCAAAACCACAATTAATTTTTAAAATGAATATTCCTATCATTAATAAAGGAACTGAGCTGTTAAAAAGTTATAAACTCACTTATTGATAATACTTATGTTTAAATCTGCTCAATTTAATTCAAAGAACATTTAGATCACGGTAATTTTTTATGAATTTCTATTTTTTAATTTATCAAAGACTTTTCGAAAATGTCTATTAAAATTTTAAAGCTGTGTATGGGACTTTGACTGATAATTTAAAAGGAAATTCTTCAGTATTCATTACATTTTGTTCTTACGTTCCCTAATTTATCTTCTGATAACTTCGCATTAGCCAAACATCGCTATTTTTTTAATCGTTTCCTAATGATTCGCAAGGTTTCGTTCCTTAGGTAGAAGAAAAAGGAATTCTATTACAGAAGTAGCGTATATGATTACTGCTACAAAACGACCACTGTGCCTCCTTTCATCGAATTTCTTAGTGAATTTAAAGAAAAATAGAATGAAATAACTGATATTTGGGCTAATATCGGTACTGCCAATATGCGCTAAGGAATATTATAGCAAATTAAAAATTATACGAATATAGTTGAGAAAGTGTGAACGAAAAGCGTAGGCTGAAAAATGAAATGTCCTAAAATATTTTTCCTTATTCCAGCGTTTTTATAGTTAGAAGTAGTTGCCGTATTAACGAAATTGCACAATTAGTTGCAGTATTCACTATGGCGGACTTTATAATTTCAACTGCAACTGAAATCTAGTATTATTGGACGGAAATGATTCATTATAATTTATGCGAGGGCAATACTTTCTTTGACTTCTGAAGTTGATTGATTCAAATAAAAATTCATTTATTTCATGATATATCTGAAAAAGAAATTTTTATGGACACGGTTTTCATAATTTCTTAAAGATTTTTCTAATGGTTATTTGGTCCATAACTGATATAGAATTCTTTATTTTAATTTTTATAGTCTTTTTGCATTTTTTTAAATAGCAAATCCTTCTTTGAGTTGTATAATGAGTGTAATCAAAAGAAAAATCTGCTATTGGATTATTATCAAAATCATTAAATATTTCTATGAAATTATAACACCTGGATCGAATGAAATTGCATTAACTGAACTCGTTAAAATCATTATATATCTTTATTATTTATAACTAACCATGCAAAAAATATTTTTATATTCAACAGGCCTCTGGTACCTGTGCTGATGCGTTTTAACGAACGGTTAAATAGCATGTAGACGATGATTTAAAATGCGTTATAAATGACAAATAATTTAAAATAATATCATATTATTCTTTTAAAAAGGCAATAATTATATTTACATGTCGAGGAAAAAATAAATATACCATCTTACATATTTTAATTACTGTAAAACTTGAAAATGCGAATTGTTGTTATAGCTCAGAAGGCTTTCTTAATGTTGTAATATAACTGAAGCAGAAATTTCGGCAATGACTTTGACAGGAATCTTTTCCGTATAGGCCGAAGAGAAGGTATATTAATGGGAGGTAAAACGTCCGAGACAAATGTTTTCGGGAATACAATTTATCGCTTCTTAAAGCCATAATAACATTCTTTACTGCCAATTGCCCATACACGTAATATTCTTACATTAGTGGAAAGTTGTATGCAAATCACATATGTGTCGTGACGAAAATGTGACTTTTTGACACGGATGCAACGCCCCAGGGACTATATGTGCTGTATGGATAACTGACAATTTTTATAAACCAACTGCACAGATACACTTTGATAGGAATCCTTTCCGTCTGAGCCCAAGAAAAGGCATCTGAGGCGAAGGAGAAATGTCTCCGAACAAATGTTTTGGCAAGCACAATTTATCACTTCTGAAAGCCGCAATAACATTGTTTACTGCCAATTGCCCGGACACGTCATAATTTTATGTTAGTGGAAAGTTGCATGCAAGCCACAAACATGTCGTGGCGAAAATGTGATTTTATGACATGAATGCAGCATCAGTGTGTACTGTATGGGAAACTAGCAGTATTATTAAACAACTGCGTGAATAAACTTTCATAGGAATCCTTTCGTTCTAGGCCCATTTGAAGGCATGAGTAAAAGGAGAAACCTCCCCAAACATTTTATAGAATACAGTTTATCACTTCTTTAAACAGCAATATCATTGTTCACTGCCAACTGCACGTGCACGTAATATTCTAACATTAGTGGAAATTTACATGGAAACTATAAATGTGTCGTTACGAAAATTGATTTTATGACGGGGCTGCAACGTCGCAGCAGCTATGTGTGCTGTATGGGTAACTGTCATTTCTTGTAAACAAGAGCACAAGTACTGTAGTTAATAAATTATACTTCTGTGGGAAGAGTATATTATATGTTTCATAGCACTTAACGGGGGCCTTGACAGTGAGCAAAAGGCCACGAAAATCCGAAATATTATATTCTAAAACTGTTCGAATTTTAAGCATTCTGCAGGGAGCTCGTGAATATAGTCCAGATACTTTTTATTCGAATTATAAAGAGCGTTAAAACGTTTCATTTATTGCACAAAATTTAAAGAAATATTAATATAATAAATTATAAATACCTTTTACATGTATTATTGTGTTTTCTTCTTTATTATTATTGTCATTTATAAATAATATTGCGCTTAAACAAAAATTCGGCCCAGTTTAAACTTCAAATCTAAATTCAACGTCTTACGTAGCAGATTATACTGAATAATGAGAATCTTTTACAAGGAAAGTTTATAAACATTCGAAATTTGTTAGATTGTACGTAGTTGAAATGACAAATAGTAAATAAAACATAAGACTTATTTGTCCAGATAAATGAGAAATGGCATTCGTGATACTTTAAAATACACAGGAGAATGTAGCGGCTAAAATTACGCTAACCTGTTGATTTCAGAAATGTTGTGATGGAGACAAACTGTGTACAAAAAGATGTTTTATGCGACCAGAAGTGAAGCGGTATTAAGCTTCGTTTCTTTCTCGTTATAAAAGCGAAGTTTTCTAGAAAGAAGCATGCTTCGTTATACGATGGATAAACAGGAAAACACACACAAATATATATTTTTTTAAATTTAGAAAACCCAATCACAAACTGTTTAAGAAATTATATAAAATATGGAGTAAATTTCGAGAGGCAGTACAGTTTATGCCAGAAGCTATTACATTATTATTTTTTCTTTTTTTATATCAATACTAGGAGTTCTAAAACTGATCGATGATTTTCCAAAAATGATTTCGTGTAAGCTTTAATATCAAGGCTAATATCGGTACTGCCAATATGCGCTAAGGAATATTATAGCAAATTAAAAATTATACGAATATAGTTGAGAAAGTGTGAACGAAAAGCGTAGGCTGAAAAATGAAATGTCCTAAAATATTTTTCCTTATTCCAGCGTTTTTATAGTTAGAAGTAGTTGCCGTATTAACGAAATTGCACAATTAGTTGCAGTATTCACTATGGCGGACTTTATAATTTCAACTGCAACTGAAATCTAGTATTATTGGACGGAAATGATTCATTATAATTTATGCGAGGGCAATACTTTCTTTGACTTCTGAAGTTGATTGATTCAAATAAAAATTCATTTATTTCATGATATATCTGAAAAAGAAATTTTTATGGACACGGTTTTCATAATTTCTTAAAGATTTTTCTAATGGTTATTTGGTCCATAACTGATATAGAATTCTTTATTTTAATTTTTATAGTCTTTTTGCATTTTTTTAAATAGCAAATCCTTCTTTGAGTTGTATAATGAGTGTAATCAAAAGAAAAATCTGCTATTGGATTATTATCAAAATCATTAAATATTTCTATGAAATTATAACACCTGGATCGAATGAAATTGCATTAACTGAACTCGTTAAAATCATTATATATCTTTATTATTTATAACTAACCATGCAAAAAATATTTTTATATTCAACAGGCCTCTGGTACCTGTGCTGATGCGTTTTAACGAACGGTTAAATAGCATGTAGACGATGATTTAAAATGCGTTATAAATGACAAATAATTTAAAATAATATCATATTATTCTTTTAAAAAGGCAATAATTATATTTACATGTCGAGGAAAAAATAAATATACCATCTTACATATTTTAATTACTGTAAAACTTGAAAATGCGAATTGTTGTTATAGCTCAGAAGGCTTTCTTAATGTTGTAATATAACTGAAGCAGAAATTTCGGCAATGACTTTGACAGGAATCTTTTCCGTATAGGCCGAAGAGAAGGTATATTAATGGGAGGTAAAACGTCCGAGACAAATGTTTTCGGGAATACAATTTATCGCTTCTTAAAGCCATAATAACATTCTTTACTGCCAATTGCCCATACACGTAATATTCTTACATTAGTGGAAAGTTGTATGCAAATCACATATGTGTCGTGACGAAAATGTGACTTTTTGACACGGATGCAACGCCCCAGGGACTATATGTGCTGTATGGATAACTGACAATTTTTATAAACCAACTGCACAGATACACTTTGATAGGAATCCTTTCCGTCTGAGCCCAAGAAAAGGCATCTGAGGCGAAGGAGAAATGTCTCCGAACAAATGTTTTGGCAAGCACAATTTATCACTTCTGAAAGCCGCAATAACATTGTTTACTGCCAATTGCCCGGACACGTCATAATTTTATGTTAGTGGAAAGTTGCATGCAAGCCACAAACATGTCGTGGCGAAAATGTGATTTTATGACATGAATGCAGCATCAGTGTGTACTGTATGGGAAACTAGCAGTATTATTAAACAACTGCGTGAATAAACTTTCATAGGAATCCTTTCGTTCTAGGCCCATTTGAAGGCATGAGTAAAAGGAGAAACCTCCCCAAACATTTTATAGAATACAGTTTATCACTTCTTTAAACAGCAATATCATTGTTCACTGCCAACTGCACGTGCACGTAATATTCTAACATTAGTGGAAATTTACATGGAAACTATAAATGTGTCGTTACGAAAATTGATTTTATGACGGGGCTGCAACGTCGCAGCAGCTATGTGTGCTGTATGGGTAACTGTCATTTCTTGTAAACAAGAGCACAAGTACTGTAGTTAATAAATTATACTTCTGTGGGAAGAGTATATTATATGTTTCATAGCACTTAACGGGGGCCTTGACAGTGAGCAAAAGGCCACGAAAATCCGAAATATTATATTCTAAAACTGTTCGAATTTTAAGCATTCTGCAGGGAGCTCGTGAATATAGTCCAGATACTTTTTATTCGAATTATAAAGAGCGTTAAAACGTTTCATTTATTGCACAAAATTTAAAGAAATATTAATATAATAAATTATAAATACCTTTTACATGTATTATTGTGTTTTCTTCTTTATTATTATTGTCATTTATAAATAATATTGCGCTTAAACAAAAATTCGGCCCAGTTTAAACTTCAAATCTAAATTCAACGTCTTACGTAGCAGATTATACTGAATAATGAGAATCTTTTACAAGGAAAGTTTATAAACATTCGAAATTTGTTAGATTGTACGTAGTTGAAATGACAAATAGTAAATAAAACATAAGACTTATTTGTCCAGATAAATGAGAAATGGCATTCGTGATACTTTAAAATACACAGGAGAATGTAGCGGCTAAAATTACGCTAACCTGTTGATTTCAGAAATGTTGTGATGGAGACAAACTGTGTACAAAAAGATGTTTTATGCGACCAGAAGTGAAGCGGTATTAAGCTTCGTTTCTTTCTCGTTATAAAAGCGAAGTTTTCTAGAAAGAAGCATGCTTCGTTATACGATGGATAAACAGGAAAACACACACAAATATATATTTTTTTAAATTTAGAAAACCCAATCACAAACTGTTTAAGAAATTATATAAAATATGGAGTAAATTTCGAGAGGCAGTACAGTTTATGCCAGAAGCTATTACATTATTATTTTTTCTTTTTTTATATCAATACTAGGAGTTCTAAAACTGATCGATGATTTTCCAAAAATGATTTCGTGTAAGCTTTAATATCAAATTCTCCTAATTATGGCATTTTCAGCACATATTAGAATTTAAATTATCTGCATCGCGTCTGTCCCAGCTCAATAAACTAGACGAAACACCATTTCTCAAGAAAAAAAAAAAGACTGAGCGCCGCCTGGGATAAGTAATGACCTAAGTTTGTTGTAACAGTCTTGCAGAGTTAATAGTCATTCTGGCGGGTCTTCCATATACGAATATAAATATTACGTGAACATACAAGGCCTGTGTATAAGCATAGATATGTTAATGACAAGCATTGCCATGTATAAATTGCATGAGATATTTAGATAGAATCATGACAGTTATGTGCACATTTAAACGTTATCTGATTTGATATTTACAATACTGTTACTGTGATTATCACCGTAAATTTATTAATTTACACATTGATTGGATTTTCTATAATATTTTAACCGGTTTATAACATTATTTTAAGAAGTGCATGAAATATAAATGATAATAAGTTTACATTACAACAGTTTTTTGCTCTTTCAGTCCAGGAAGTATTCTACGGGGCATTCTTTTGAAATGCTGATTTTCAAAAGTTTTAATAAATAAGAAAGACTAAGATAATTATAATTATGAAACGCAAGAGGTGTGTCTATCTTGAAAGAAAACAAAAAATAAAAAAGAACGAAAAGAAAGAACTCGCATATTAGATTTAAATATAACAAAAGACTCATGGCACCATCTAAGGATACAACTGGATGTAAATAAAACACAAATGAGTCTTCTGCCGCCAACAGTTCAATAATACAGGTGAAGAGCTGATATTATTTAAAGGGCATTAAACACTCATCAGTTAGAAAGACGTTAGTTTCATCATTTTAATGTCAAACTCAAGCTATTTTAATCCCTACTCCAGCGTTTCTCAAACTAATTTCATGCGAGGATCATCTTCACACCCTTGAAAGCATTTTTTTAGCATACGTTACAACCAGCTTACTTATATTTCAAATATGCAGTTAACTAAAATTAATTTCATTTTATATTAGTATTAATCATTTAAATAAAGTTGAACATTTAAATTAAGAATAGTTATATTTTTAATAATTAAAGAATATTATAATTTGAATAATCTTTATCGTAGTAACTAAAAATTAAATAAATATTGGTATATTACAATATACCTTCGCCCTCAAATATTCGATTAGGATATGAAAAAAGAGTACAAAGACATTTTGGACTCTAAAATGTAGGAATTTTATTAATGAAATTAACTATAAATAAAAAGCAAAAAACAAACAGCAATAACGAGTAGCAAAAAGATCATGCAAAATATTTCGGAAAACATATAAAAATCATAGTTACTTTGCGTTCCATATTACCTGTCTTTTTCTTTTTTAAAACACAGGCAGAATTTCCGCACACATCTAATATTAAAGAACTCGAGGAATTTCTAATACTGACACGATTATATCCAATTGTTTTCAAACTACATAACCAAGAATAGTAATTTTACATCTAAACAAATAAAAGGACGCATCATTTTTCAGTAAGTAGTCATAACTGGTGTTTGATTATTTATATCAGCGTATATGTAAAACCTTATTTTAATGAGTATGATGCTATTAATAAATTTATCATGCAATCTTGAAGATCACGAAAAAAATCATTTTACTAGAAACAGAAAGTACCGAGAAAGAATACTATTTAATAATATCGATATACATATACGAGCAGATATTATATGAAAAATGTAAAGCAATTTTAAATATTAAAATCATTGAATTCGTAATAGATTCTCGTATTAAAATTTAGGCATTATCTGTGTACAGTGCAAAATTAAACCATTAATATATATAACGGTTAACGGTTTCATAGTTCAGAATGATTCTATTTTATAGTTCAACACTTGAGAGTTTTCAGAAAAGCAATGAAATAATTTTTTGCACCTTTCACAGCTTTTATAGATCAAAAGAAGGAAAATTTAAATTACCTGATAAATATAATTTCAAGACTTTTAAACATGAGTTATATAAGTTCCAGTTTTCATGAGCATAAATGTTAATAAAGGAAGCTTTAGATTTTTCTGCTTAATAGTATGTATGTAGCTTGTAGTTGGTAGGAAATCTACATTCTTCCTTCGGGCTGCGCGCTACTAAAGAGGTAAAACGTTTAACGCTATGTAATTTCGCAGTAGAAGCCGAGAAATGCGTGAAGGCTGTGTGTCCTCCCGATATGTCTGTCCGGTTTATATAGCTCTGGTTGTCTATGTTACCAGTAGCTGTGATTATCTCCAGCGTGGTGAGGCGATGTGATGCATGAAATCCTGACATGGAAAATAGCTATTACTAGAACAGGAATAGGAATCTTGCAGAATGCCTCGTAAAGCATTTAAATGAGGTAATACATGGAATTGTTACAGTCAAGTATCTACCGACATACCAGTCAAGTTAATCATCTGTTACCCATATTCATCATGTTATGTTTTTCTACACATGGCATAGGTTGACATAGGTTATTCATCTGTTTGTTTAAGCACAACGAAAACACCTATTATAATTTATGTTTTACTTACAACCAGTATCTCCTTTGGTAGGCAAACAAGTTTTACACTACGTATTACTCACCAAAACCATTAGCAAAAACTAAATTAACAATTGCAACTTCCCAAATATTTCATGCTTTACAGTATTGCGTTGTATTGATACTGTTCGCTAATAACGTTTTACAGACAAAGCACAGTTTCATCAAAATCATAGCCGCGTCCACAATATTTTAGATGGAAGTACAGCTTGAAGCATTATCCTCACATTTTTTTCCTATCATTTTGATGGTCCATGTTTTTGTCGCTTAAACAGCGCTCCTACACAGGATGTTGAATGTTTTATGCTCAAAACTCTCCTTATCGTTTATTAATATCGTTTACTGTATTTTTGTTGCTTCATGTCTAGTGCTCGCATTTTTAGGCAGAATTACAAATTTTCTCTGATGAAAAAAAGACATTACTCTCCACATGTATGCACATGTTTATAATGTTTAAGGACATGTTTAAGCAGAACAAGAAACATTCTTTGCCGCAAAGTGTCTTTTTCGTCCATATTTATTTCTAACAACTTTCTCTTTAAGGACTCTTCTTATGCAAGTTATCAGTTTCCAATACTGAAAGATTTTGTTTTCTTTTGTATTTGTGTTCTGAGGTTTGGTTTGTACTCAGCTTATAAACATTACAATATTCGAAAGCATCTTAACTTTTATGATATATATAATTATTTGACGTTTGTTTTAAATGTGACTGTCAAATCTCTCATGCTGCACAATTTGTCTTCACTTTCGTTTTTATTCCGTTTCCACTGTGGTAGACAGAAACTGCATCAAAGAACAGTTCCTTACGTCCTGCCGTGCCTTTAGATGAGACTCCAGTTCTAGATCTTCAAATAATGCTTTAACCATTATATCTAGAACAAAACACCATGCGTGGTATGCTTTTAATTCTGTACACATGTTCTTATTGCAAACGGATTAATTAGTTTTCATTTTGATACATAAGCAAATGATACATAAGCTTATATAATATAACATAAGTATATAATTAATGAGCAGTTTCATATATAAGCAAGGTTTTTTTCCCTCATTACTTCTGGTTGTTCGGGAGTATTAGGAAAAACTAGGTCATCATTGAAATGAACATGAAAATGACATGATCTTTGCTTTTTGACATCTACCGTTATAGATTTTCTTATGCTAATGTTTTGATATTAAGATTACTTCACTAAAAAATTCGCAACAAATATCATTTAGAATTAATTCGACTATTTAAGAGACTAGTTAAGAAAAAAAATGTTATATAAATTCAAGAACCAACTAAGATGAGAAAGTAAACTCTAAATGAATAATAAAAGTTGCCTAAATGTCTAACTATTGGGAACAATAGAACATAAGCCAAATTTCTTGTAATAATTTTACCATAGTGCTAATAATGGCATTTAGTGCAAGATGGGAATTTTATTTGTGCGCCAATCACCTGTAGTTGTGGTAGACCTGTGCAGTCTGGCAGATTTACTTTTCAGCAATCGCTTATTTGATTTCCATTTTAGGAACTCAATAAATGGACCTCAAAGGAATGATTAGAAGACTGTAAGTTATTAGAGATCCTGAAAACGTCAAAAGAGCCTGTCTTCGGAAATGGAAAACTGATCCCCCCGACATCACGAAACTGGGCCGCCCTAAGAGTGAAATGCCCCAAGAAACATTTTCCAATCCCAGAAACAGTCTTTTATCGCATTTCCGGTTGAATGCATATCGTAATGCGTCTGATTCATCTGGAATTTGACTAGCAGTTAGGACTAAAATTGTGAAAGAAGCTAAGCAATTTAGCAAAATCCACAAAACGTCTACCAGAAGTGCAGTTTCAATACGCTTTGCTGGCGACAACATAATCATGCTTAGAATAGCAAAACATGAGGT
This sequence comes from Stegodyphus mimosarum, assembly GCA_000611955.2. Classification (NCBI taxonomy): domain Eukaryota; kingdom Metazoa; phylum Arthropoda; class Arachnida; order Araneae; family Eresidae; genus Stegodyphus; species Stegodyphus mimosarum. The sequence goes on from KK115695.1 coordinate 171,742, forward strand.
AAAAGATGAAATGCAAAAAATAAACATAGGTAACGAGAATATCTTCTGGATTTTGTTCAAAATTTGAATTACCTCCAAATAATTTTTCAGCATTTTAATTTGTTCTGGTACCGTAAATGCTCTGAAATCGTAAAGTTCTATATTTTTTGTCAGCTTTTTCAGATAACGAGCACATCGATGGCAAAATAAGCAATATAAGAGAGCTGTTAGGTTAGAAAATGTAGGATACAAAGTAAAGAGTGGAAAATACTTTATAAAAATAAAAGCACTTTTTAACACAGAATTTTTAATGTCGATTCCATACGTGAAGAAAGTACAGTAATCAACACATATGAATGAGACCACTAAATGTTGAACAAAAGAAAGAAAGAAACTCCCGCATATTAATATATTTGTGAGACGTTTTCCTTTTTGCTTAACAAATGGTAGATGAGGTTTGAGAATATCCACAATATCTTGCCGTTTTCTCCTTAAATCAAAGTACATCAATAGACATAGCAAATAAGTAGAAAGAAATCCAAAACCCTCTTTCCATGTAGCACTGTCATTCTTAATACAAATGCAATACATTATAAAAACATCCACGAATGTCATAGAAAGGCAGATTCTGAAAATTAACGCAGTTAGTTTAATCTTTAATGGGGAGTCTAATTCTTCCAAAATACCGATGTATCGTAATATATGAAATAACCATCCTAGAGAAGTTTCGCAGTTTTTCTTTCGAAGGAAAATTAAATTTTCCATTCTAAGAAATAACGCTGTCGATAATTTCATAGCAAGGAAGTGCAGGAGGTTGAAGATCTGCTATTCGTAACGATAATAAGCCGTTTTATCCGTGATTGTAAAAATATCCGTGATTGTAATAAAAAGGAAGATTCTAAAAATTGATACTGTTAGTTTAACCTTCATTTCTTCCAAAAAGCCAGTGTATCGTAGTATATAAAATAACCATCCCAGGTTAAGGTTGCAGTTTCTTTTTTGAAGGAAACTTAATTTTTGCATTCTGAGGAATAAAACATTCAAATATATCAGAGCTAGAAAGTATTCGAGAAGAAGATTCGTTAGTAATAAAAATGATGCGTCTGAACGGCATCCCAGATTCGTTGCCACTAAAATGTTATTGTTCTGTTCAGTGATCTATTGCAAATCGTTAATTAGTTTCTTTTCAGTAAGTGAAAATAAAAATTGAATAGAACTGCTGTATTTGTTTCTGACAACCTAACGACCGTTGCCACAAGCGTTATTGCAAATTTATTGTATTTTTACGAAAGTTTTAAATATGTTTCGTTTGGAACAGTTCTTCCTTTATCTAACTTTGATTACACATTTTGAAGCTATTCAGAGAAATTATTTTAAAAAACCTATTCTCTTACCAGGCATTCAAAGAACAAACTATGAATTTCAAACTTTTCTTGAAATAATTTTCTAGTACTATTTTCTAGTATTCCAAATTGTATCTCTTTATTTGCACAGTAGTAAGATAAGCTCCTAAATCTCAATCTGTATTCAACAAAAGGACATTTAAGAAATTTAGTGCAAGCAGATTTTCAAAAATGTGTATTGACTGAGAAACGATTTGTATTTGAAATGATGAAAGTAAACACTCGAAAAGTGGTATTGATCAGGAATTTTAGTAACAGAAACAACTTCAAACAAAAATTATTTCTCTTTGATTTTTATTATTGTAACATAGTGTTACGTATTTCGTATTTATTTAGAATTTTAATTAAAATAGTTTTATTTTCCAGTGCAACGCAGACTATTTAGCTACGTCGGAAAAGTAAAAATACAAGAACACATTCATTTAATATTTAATAAATAAACATCTTAATAATGGTCAGTTGCTGTTGCCATCGAGGGAAATCGAGATATTTATTAAGTTTACCAGTATATTCTGGTGAAAAATTAAAAAGCTTATAAAAGTCGAATTGAAACACCTCAGCTCAGCTGTAGCTGTTTTAAGCGAACGTGTTGTTTACTTAATGCTGAGATTTATTGTAGCGAATTCGCTGTGAGATTTGATTAACTTTATCTGTTTTGATTTGAATTCTATTTAATGTTTGATATATTACGATATTGTACGAAAATCTCTGAGCAAATATTTAAGCATTTTGTTTTATTTCTTGTGAAAAGAATAAATTTTGTTAACTTTTGAACAACTTGTGCATTGAATACTTACGCACGCAACCCGTACGCAAGCAACAATATGTAATTCAAAACCTTATGCTTCAGTAAGTAACTAAGGAGTCATTTTGGAATGAGATTTCAATTTTTAACCTAATCATATGTTTATGATCATGGAAAACCTGAAACTTGATAAACAGATATTACGTTTTGTTATTTTATTTTGCATTACCTCGGATGTAGAATAACACAATTTGCAAACTCCTTTTTATCCGCTGGATTTGTATGCATAAATATATAAATTTAGTTTCCTTGAAAATGGGTTTTCTTCAGAATGGTTCTAAAAATTTTATGTCGTTAGATCTTACTTGTCAGCAAATTTCTTAAGAAATACAAAAAGCATATTTTTTTAAACAATAAAAATTCCATCACCGTTTAACATTAATTTCATTACTTTCTTTCATGTACAATTTCAACCGGCTATGAAACCTCATTCCATGTACGCAGATTTTTATTTGCACTTCAAACTCTGTCGTTTAATTATTCTTATAGTTCTACGCAACAAACTGTCGTTTATGCACAGCTATTGCTATGTTTGCAAATTTTTGTCCTTGAACTCTATAAAACTTCTAACAAAGAATAACTATAAACAATATTTTATTAAACATCTACTGATGTGCTACAACTGAAATGAAAATGCGGTAAACGACGTTTAATGTAATCGCGGTTAATGCAATCATCCCATATTTTTATCGATTAGTGAAGTCCCACTTGTTTGTATACGAAAACGTAGAAAATCAGTTGCTTATTGTAATCAACAGTTCGGTTAATATGATCAAACTACTATAGAATAAAATCTTTAAACTTAAGTAGCAAAATAAAAGTTATATTCGTCACATAAGGTCAAAATAGATTATACGTAAAAAGTACAGAAATATCATAAGTGAGGGGATCGTCACACAACTTCATTTTCAGCCAACAATTTAAAATTAGAGAAATTACTTGGTTTGAAAGAGTGAATAACTCTGTCGATTTTGAGTGCGATGGATAAGTCTTTCTTCTTTAGGAAGAAAAAAAATTCTTTTCCATTTGTAAAGTTCCTTTAGCGAAAGACTTTTCGAGAACTTTTTATCCGTGAGGGGTGATAGACCGATAAGGGAAGTGACGTCAGACCCCGGAAAGCGGCGGGGGTGGCGATTGGTAAAGTAACGAGGACTGGAGACTTGCGAAGAAACCGGCTAGAATGCCGTGTGAGAAATATAATTAAAACATATTTTACGCGCC
>KK115695.1:175182-196695 GCA_000611955.2 Stegodyphus mimosarum
TATATATATATCTTAATGTATAATAGTGATATTCGTTTTATTTGTATTGTGTGCTGTGATGTATAATAAATGTGTGGATAAAACTACCAAGGGTGTGAAGATTATTTTAATGCTGTGGTGATTATTGCAGGAAAAAAAAACAGCCTCGTGCTCAGAATGGCGCGAGATGACACCCTTGAAAAAAGAAAAAAATCCTTGAAAACATCTATGACAAATTAAAGTTGTATTTTTTCTTAATTTAAATTTTATATTGGTGTGCTCACATACAATGAGGGATCCCTTCCAATTTTTAAGGATATAGCACTGACCGAATATTTTGCGCCAGAAACGTTACGAAGAGTTCACAAACAATCTTTTGCATTTCCTTATTAAAATGCTGGTGAAATACCCACTTATATGTTTCTTGATATTTTGATGATACGATATTGATAATACATTATTTAAAATTCGGTGCTATATTGAAGGATATTTTTTAATTGTCGTCTAGTCTAATCATTCGGTAATGTTAACCAAACAGCCGTACACACACGTGAACACGTCAAGCGCCGTCCACTCTACAGAACGTGAAAGATAACGATAACATACGATGATAAATTGACAAAAATGTGAGGTGCACTGCCTTGCTGAAGATTACAATATACAAAAGCAAGTTTCACTTAAATAACACCATTTCTGAGTTTACTTGCCAACAAAGCGCTTAAAGTAACTGGTACGGAAAGAGAATAATATGGACTTCCACAAATGTATTAGGTACGAAACTTCTCCGAGGCAGCACATCAGTCTAATTAATAGATACAAGATTTAGTCAAACTGTCTACCTTTTAAATTCTCTTTGCGCGCTCTTAATTTTTATAAACGGGCCCCACCAACTTCCCAGTAATTAATAAAGTAATTGACTGAGTGTGTAAAACCTCTAAATACTCTTTATTCGAGTTCGGTTCGAACTTAGAGGAACAAAGTGGCTGCATGATTGTTTTCGTTGTTTTCCCTATGCCTGACCAAATACGAACCAGTATTCCGCAGAAAGACCTCCACTAAGGCATCAGCATTCTTAGGCAAATAGCCCCTATCTGTTTCGGTATATTTGAATGACCCACCTATTTCTATATTTGAATGTATGTTCGCTGAACTGATAGAAAATAGGACATTATTTAAGTTGACATTTAGGAAAGTTAAAAATAATTATGACTGTTGTCCTTCACGAGAGTGCTTTTGGAATATATATCTTGAAAACAGCTTACGAGGATGTATCTGTTACTTTAATTCTTCCAAAAATCTCCAGCTATTCAGTGATTACAGACAATGAAGTTGTAGAGACATAGGATTTTTGATGCTGAGAGACGTGATAAATGCGCAATGCCCTCGCTGGGACTCGAACCTTAAAACTCTCGAATACGCCCCGAGTGTGCTGACCATTACACCATAAAGAAGGCGTTAGAAATACCTTATATAGTCCCCCTTTGAAAGGGCGACAGCGAATTAGGAGACCAAATCTCCAAGTCTAGTGGTAGAGAATTATTATCCGCCACCTTTTTTAGTTCGGGCGCCACTGTCATTAAGATTTTTGATGATGAGAGACGTGATAAATGTGCAATGTCCTTGCCGGGACTCGAACCTCGGACTTCTCGAATACGGGCCCAGTGTGCTAACCATTACTCGACGAAGGCATGCCAAGAACGTGGAGAAATATCTTTTAAAATGTACTGCATGAAGAGAAAGCAAATCCTGAAACATGAATCATTTTAATTTTTAAAAAATGTGCTTTCGTTAGTTTTTATTCATTTGAGAACTGGAGGTTAAAGCTGTGTTTTACGACATTTTTTTTAAATTTACATGCACTTAACTGGATGAAAATGTGTAACGCAAATTCTGCATCAATATTTTAAATTTGAAGTTTTGTAATAATAAATTTTAACTTTCGTACTAAAAAAAGTATTTTTTATGTGGTTTGTATACGTTTTTAGATATATGAAGATACAAAATTAAGAAACAAGTAGACATAAGTAAAAAAAAGGAGAGAGAGGATAAAATTTATTATCTCATCTTAATAATGTATTTGAAATAATCATCACTATTATCTATTGCATAGTGTAATGTATTGCATTAGTTGTTACATAATTCTTATTGCATAAATTACCTCTAAAGAGTGGTTTATAAAATGAGGAATGATTCAAAATAAAATGAATGAAAAAAGGTTAATAATGTAAAAAGTAACAATAAATATATAATTAAAAGGGGTAATAATGTAAAAAACAATTTAAGACTAATATAAAACAAACTAAAATAATTTTAAACATACACAGGCATTCAATGATTTCTTTGCAAGCAATATTTATGATACGTTTCCTCTTTGTTTAGTTTTTAAATACTTAAAATATGAAATTTTCAAGAAGAAAAAAAGCTTGACCGCCAAAGATATAACATTTTATTAACTATTTTTCTATGATTTTAAATACAATGAATAAAATTAACATAGTAATGAAATAAAAGCATGCACTTTCCTTTGTTTGTGTTGTGAAATTATGAAGAATCTGTATGTAGGTATCTATTCTTCTCACCGCAGAACATCCACAGCTGTCACATTTTGGATATACATAGTACTCTCCCCCCCCGAATATGTGCACCCCGAAACACTAATTTTGAGTTCCTGTTTTATATTTTACGCGAATTTAATGAATTTTAAAATTTTGGATTAAAACCCTGAGCGATTTATATTCAATGGGTTGCCGCTACTCGAAATAAAACATTTTTATCTTACACGCGGCAATGTGTTGTCATTTTTCAAAGTATTTGACTAATGTTTTCTTAATTTATTTAACAAATTCTGATAATTAGAAGCAATGTTTTGGCCTTGCTTGAAGCAAAATACGTTTATTTTCCACGCAGAAATATTTATTATTCTTTTATTTTTCTGCTTGAAGCAAAATACTTTTATTTTTGTTTTCCCTTTCTGCTAAGCCACATTAAATTTTTAAAATGAATGTGCTTATCATTAATAAAGGAACTGAGCGATTTAAAAGTTATAAACTCAGTTATTGATAATACTTTCGTTATGTTTCAATCTGATCATTTTAATTGAAATTATATTTAGATCATGGTAAACTTTTATGAATTTCTTTTTTAATTTATCAAACACGTTTCAAAGATTTCTATTAAAACTTTAAAGATGTCTATTGGACTCTAGTTAGTAATTTAAACGGAAATTCTTCAGTATGCATTACATTTTGTCTTTACATTCCATCATTTATCTTCTGATAACATTGCATTAGCCAAACATCGCTATTTGTTTTAATCGTTTCCGAATGCTTCGCAAGGTTTCGTTCCTTAGAAGGAAAAGGAATTCTATTACAGAAATAGAGTATATGATTATTGCTACAAAATGACAATTATGCCTCCTTTCATCGAATTTCTTAGTAAACTTAAAGTAAAATAGAATGAAATAACTGATATTTGGGCTAATATCGGTACTGTCAATATGTGCTGAAGAATATAATAGCATATTAAAAATTGTAGGAATATAGTTGAGGAAGTCTGAACAAAAAACGTAAGATGAAAAATTAAATGTCTTAAAATATTCTTCCTTATTCTAGCGTTTTTATAGTTAGAAGTAGTTGCCGTATTAAGGAAATTGCACAATTAGTTGCAGTATTCACTACAGCGGATTTTAAATTCAACTGAAACTGAAATCTAACATTATCGGACGCAAATGATTGGTTATAATTTATGCGATGGCAATACTTCCTTTGACTTCTCAAGCTGAGTGATTCAAATAAAAATTTATTTATTTCATGATATATCTGGATAGGAAAATTTTTATGGACACTGTTTTTATAATTTCTGAAAGATTTTTCTAATGGTTATTTGTTCCATAACTGATATAGAATTTTTTATTATAATTTTTATAGTCTCTTGCATTCTTTTAATGGCAAATTCTTCTTTGAGTTGTATAATGAGTGTAATCGAAGGAGAAGTCTGCTTTTGCATCATTATTAAAATCACTAAATATTTCTATGAAATTATAACACCTGGATCGAATGAAATTCCATTAAATGAACTCGTTAAAATCAATATATGTCTTTATTACTTATAACAAACCATGTAAAAAATTATTTTTATATTCAACAAGCCCCTGGTACTTGTGTTGATACATTTTAACGAACGCTTAAATAGCATGTAGACGATGTTTTAAAATGCGTTATAAATGATGACTACAACTTATTTATAAATGACAAATAATTTAAAATAATATCATATTGTTCTTTTAAAAAGACAATAATTATATTTACATGTGGAGGAAAAATAAATATACCATCTTAAATATATTAATTAATGTAAAACATGAAAATGCAAATTCTTGTTCTAGCCCAGAAGGCTTCCTTAATATTGTAAGCTGTATAACTGAAGCAGAAATTTCGGCAATGACTTTGACAGGAATCCTTTCCGTATAGGCCCAAGAGAAGCTATGTGAGTAAGAGGTAAAATGTCCCAGACAAATGTTTTCCGAATTCAATTTCCCCTATTTAGGTCTGTACATTTCATCACTGCTAATTGTGTACTTCTGCTGGTTTATGGTTATAATTATTAGTTTTTTTGGAAATTTGATCTACAGTTCTACTTTTGTATATCGTTTATTATAGGGATTCTGTGTATAGATAACCGTTCTACGTATTGATACTATGCTATGGTATAATTCTAATGGTTTTGTTTATGGGATTTTTTGTCTACTGTTTTGTGCAGTGATTTTGCCAATGAGTACCTGTGTTAGTCTGTAGATTTTTGTATACTGGCTTTTACAGAGATTTGGCCTATGGGTATCCTCATAGGTCTGAGTTTTTGTCGACTGAGTTTTATGGGAAATAGATTTACGGAACATCCATTTTTAATGGCGATTTGGCCTATGGATACGCATAAAATTCTGGTTTCTGGCTATGGGTTTCTACAGGGATTTGGTTTATAGCACCCACATGTTCTACAGGTTTCTGTTTATGGGTTTTTATGGGAATGTGGCCTACTGGTACCCGTATAGTTGTATGGGTTTTTACGGACATTTGGCCTACGGGTACCCTAAAATAATTCCCCTCAAAAACATTTTAGGGGTCTCTATGAAGCATTTTTAGCATGGTGTACTGTATGGGAAACTGACAGTTTTATTAAACAACTGCATAAATAAATTTTCACAGGAATCCTTTCGTTTTAGGCCCAGTGGAAGGCATGAATGGGAGGAGAAACGTAACCAAACAAACTTTTTGGAGAATAGAGTTTATTATTTCTTAAAACCACAATAACATTGTTCACTGCCAACTGCACGTGCACGTAATATTCTTACATTAGTGGATAGTTAAAGGCAAACTATATAACGTAACGAAACGTGTCGTAACGAAAATTGATTTTACGGCGGGGCAGCAACGTCGCAGTAGCTATGTGTGCTGTATGGGTAATTGCCATTCCTTATAAACAAGAGCACAAGTACTGTAATTAATAAATTACATTTATGTGAAAAGAGTATATTATATCTCTCATAGCATTTAACGGCTAAACGTAACAGCGAGCAAAAGACCACGAAAATCCGAAATATTATACACTAAAACTGTTCCAATTTTAAGCAATTTGCAGATAGCTCGTGAATATAGTTCAGATACCTTTTATTCGAATTACAAAGAGTGTTAAAACGTTTCATTTACTGCACAAAATTTAAAGAAATATTAATATAATAAATTATAAATACCTTTTACATGTGTCATTGTGTTTTCTTGTTTATTATTATTGTCATTTATAAATAATCTTGCGGGTAAACAAAAATTCGACCCAGTTCAGATTACAAATCTAAATTTAACGTTTTACGTAACATATTATGCTGAATAACGAGAATCTTTTACAAGGAAAGGAACGTTTAGGAAAGTTTATAAACATTCGAAATTTGTTAGATTGTACGTAGTTAAAATGACAAATAGCAAATAAAACATAAGACATTGCTTATTTATTGATGAGAAATAAAAAATAAATGAGAAATGAGAAATGGAATTCGTGGTACTTTGAAATACACGGAAGAATGTTGTAGCAGCTAAAATTACGCTAATCTGTTGATTTCAGAAATGTTGTGATGCAGAGAAACTGTGTACAAACAGACGTTTTTTGCGACCAGAAGTGAAGCGGTATTACGCTTCGTTTCCTTCTCGTTGTAAAAGTGAACATTTCTGGAAAGAACCATGCTTCGTTATAGGATGGATAATCAAGAAAACATATAGAAATCTTTTTTTAATTTAGAGAACCAAATCAGAAACTGTTTAAGAAATTACATAAAATATGGAGTAAATTCCACGATGCAGTACAGTGTATGCCAGAACCTACCACACTATTTTCTTTTTTCTTATATGAATTGATCTTCTAAGAGCTTCTAAAACAAAGCGACGATTTTTCAAAAATGATTTCGTGTAATGTTTAAGATTAAATTCACTTAATTAAGGCATTTTCAGCACAAATTCGAATTTATATTATCTGCATCGCGTCTGACCCAGCTTAATCAAACTAGACGAAACACCATTTCTCAAAAAGAGAAAGACTGAGCGCCGCCTGGGATAAGCAATGACCTAAGTTTGTTATAAAAGTCTTTACAGAGTTAATAATTACTCTGGCAGAAGGATCTTCCATATATCAGTATAAATATTACATGGGCATACAAGGCCTGTGTATAAGCATAGATATGTTAAGATTAAATTCCTTTAATTAAGGCATTTTCAGTATATAGTCGAATTTAAATAATCTGCATCACGTCTGACACAGCTCAATCAAACTAGACGAAACACCATTTCTCAAGAAGAGAGAGACTTAACGCCGCATGAGATAACCAATGTCCTAAGTTTGTTGTAAAGTCTTACAGAGTTAATAGTCATTCTGGCAGAAGGGTCTCCCAAATATTAATATAAATATGAGATGGGCATACAAGGCCTGTGTATAAACACAGTTATGTTAATTACAAACACTGCCTTGTATAAATTGCATGAGATATTTAGATATTATCATGACAGTTATGTGCCCATTTAAACATTATCTGATTTCATATTTACAATACTGTTACTGAGACAATCACAGTAATTTTTTTTCATTTACACATTGACGGGATTTTCTATGTTATTTTTAACTGCTTTACAACATTATTTTTAACAACTGCTTGAAATATAGATGATAATAAGATTACATCACAATTTGTTTTTGCTGCTTCAGTCTAGTTACTATTCTATTACTGTTCTGCGGGGAGAGGTGTTTTTTTAATGCTGATTTTCAAAAGTTGTAATAAAAGAGAAAGACTAAGGTAAGTACACTGGTGTGCAAAACTTAAGCAACAGCAGGGTATTTTGCCATAAATCCACGAGAAATTAACTGAGAGACATGAAATGCAGAAATGAAGGAGAGTATTATGTACGTAAAGGATGACAAAAGCATCGGAGCTGAAAAAGGAATACAATGCATACGGTATGGAATCAAACAAAAACAAGCTTTATTGAAAGTATAGTACCGTGACTCATGATTGTCTATCCAAGAGGAAGAACAACAAGCAGATGTTCCTTAATATGGGATATGCCAACCCCTCACTGCAATGGTTACTTCGCACCGTCTCCGCATACTCCGAACCAGCTGGTGCAACATTTCTTGCGGTAGGAGTGCCCGTTCCTCAATCAGCATCTGTTTGAGTTGTTGAGTGTTCTCCGGAGTATGTAAGCGTGCTACAATGCGTCTCCCCAAAGCATCCCACACATGTTCGATGAGATTTAAATCTGTGGAGTACGCTGGCCAATCCATTCGAGTGATATCTTCACTTTCCAGTAGCTCCTCAACGCAAGAGTCCGATGTGGCCGTGCATTGTCATCCATAAAAATTAAGTCTCGGTCAATGGCACCTCAGAACAGACGCACATGGGGAAGGAGTACCTCCTCACAACAGCGATCCCCGGTTACAGACCCTCTGTCGAAAACGTGGAGCACAGTTCGTACGTTCAGCATAATGCCTCCCCAGGCAAGAACTCAAGGACCACCGTTACGGTGTCTTTCCTTGATGTAACTGGGATAAAACCGGGTCCCGACCTCTCTCCAAATCAAAACGCGTTGAGAATCGCTTCTGATACTGAACCGACTCTCATCCGTAAAGAGGATGCAACTCCATTGATCAGTTGTTCAGTTTTTGTGCTATCTGCACCACAGTAAACGGTGGCCAACTTTCAACGGGAGGCAGCGTTCAGGACGGCGGGCGAATAGGCCCCCCTTTGTGATGGCGTCTGGCCACAGTAAACCGTGACACTTGTCTCCCCGTTGCTGTACAGAGTTGCTGAGCAATGGCGCTTGCTGACTGCTGTCAGCCTCTTTTCGCCTGCAGGACGATATATCGGTCATCTCCTGCAAATGTCGTCCTCGGGCGGCCACCACCAACCTTTCTAACAGCTGTACCTGTGGTTTGGAACGCTTTCCAAGTGCGCGGAACGACATTTTGTTGACTCCGAACTCTGCAGCTACACTGGAGACAGTACGCCCCTCCTCCAGCTTTCCGATCATTCTTCCACTTGTGAAGTCGTCCAGGTGATTTCTTCTAGCCATATTTCACGAACTGACTGACTGGCACTTGCAGCGAATATGTTGAATTGCGTCTCCGTCCGTTCGTTTATTCTACTGTTCAGCTGCGCGCGCCGACATCACGCGTTTCGTGTACGCTCACGTCGCCTCTGTTGTTTCGTTCCTGATATTTGCATACGCATGACGTTTCTACTGACTTACGTGTTAATTGTACTGATTCCAGACCTCCTTTTCTGCAATTCCATGGCCATCTGCTAACTTTTTACATTGTTGCTTAAGTTTTGCACAGCAGTGTATGATTACGAAACGCAAGAGGTGTGTCTATCTTGGAATAAAACCAAAAATAAAAAAGAACGAAAAGAAAGACCTCGCATATTAGATTTAAAAATAACAGAAAACTTATGGCGCCACCTAAGGAAAACTACTGGATGTAAATAAATCACAAATGAGTCTTCTGCCGCCAAACATTGGTGGAGAGCTGATATTATTTAAAGAACATTAAACACTCATCAGTTAGAAAAACGTTATTTTCATCATCTTAATGCCAAAACTCAAGCTATTTTAATCCCTACGCCAGCGTTTCTCAAACTAATTTCATGTGAGAAACATTACTCTTGACACTCTTGAAAGCATTTTTAGCATACTTTACAACCAGTATACTTATATTTCAAATATGCAATTAACAAAAATTAATTTCATTTTATATTAGTATTAATCATTTAAATAAATTTGAAAAGCTAAAGAAGAATAGTTATATTTTTAATAATTAAAGGATATTTTAGTTTGAATAATCTTTATCCTAGTAACTAAAAATTAAATAAGTATTGGTACTCACATTGATGGCATGGATGAGTTTGTCGGTTCTTGTTCCAGCTGTTCTATATTAGAAAATACTTTTGTATGTTTGAGCGCGACACATACATCGAATCGATTGTGCTTTTTATTCGAGTTACTGACGGAAACAAATACGTAAAAACAAATTGAATTACAATATGCAAAGCATCATTGTGCAATTCAGTATGCGCCGTTTTACTGACAGTGAAGTCGAGAAGTTGTAGAGACATTAGGTATATTTGAAAAGCAGGAGAGATGAAAAATGAGCAATGCCCTCGCCGGGACTCGAACGACGAACCTCTCGATACGCGCCGTGTGTGCTGACCATTACACCACGAAGACATGCTAAGGGTTCATTGCCGTTCTTTGCATGACCATTTTACAGGAAGATGGATTGGGCGAGGAGGTCCAATTCCTTGGCCACCTAGATCACCTGACATAACGCCGCTGGACTTTTTCCTTTGGGGATTTGTAAATGACAAAGTTTACAAGAGGAGCGTGTCGAACATTGATGACCTAAAAGCAAGAATTACAACCGCAATAGCCTCTGTGGATGCCGACATGCTTGCCGGTACTTGGCGTGAAATTGAATATCGACTTGATATTCTCCGTGCGACGAAGGGGGCACACGTGGAAGTTCATTGATTAGGGTCATGAATTTTTTTGAATCTATCTAAACATTTATGTTACTAATTTTAATCTATCTTTATTATGTTATGAGTTATTAAACATCAAACTAGGTCCGGGACTTTATAAACACTCTGCATATTAAATTCAAATTTTGCCATTTGGCATAAAACGATTAGTAAAAAATACGAAAGTGACGAAACGCGATCACATTCCGATTATTGACTATTTTATGGAAAGAGACTAATTCATCTTAAAATATCAAGATATTTTTAAGAGATCAGCAATAATTATTCCTATGTTTTTGATGATTTGTATCTATCTACCATTACATCAGTATGTGCTATTGTACTATTCGTTTCCTTGAGGATGATCAAAATTAATATTAATAATACAAAATATATAAGTAATATACATGTATGCATATATATATATATCAGTGGCGTGCGGTAGGTTTTCATGCAGGGTGTGCAGAGAACAACAATAGCAACAATAATAATAAAATCATAAAAATGTACATTAAACACTTCTTTAACTTTTTATTATTCATTTGTACACAAAATCCATACGTCTATTCGTATTCCTAACAAAATTATCAATTATATGATCATAAAACTCTGGTTTTGACTGTAATAAGTGTAACATTTCTTTTTCTATTGTTGTTAGAGAAAAATTGCTAAATTTATCCTGGCTCATTGTATTGCGTGCATAATTTTTTACTCTTTTCAATGCTGAAAATGATCTCTGCAACGGAGCAGTTGAAACTGGAATTGTACAAATTAAATGTGCCAATTTATTTACTTCGCTTAGGGCATCTGTCAAATGATTCAGCATTATATGCTGAATTAAGTTTCGATAAATTCATTTCGTGGTATGACTCACTACGATACAGAACGCATAATTCATTGGTTAGCTTTACAAAATCGAAATGTTTTGCATAAGCGTTCTTTAACGAATTACGGCATTCATCCGGAAACTTACTTTGATATTTCTTAAGAAACTGAAACTCAATAGTTCAAAAAATTTGAGCGAATTTAATTTTTTAAAACGGACATCTAACTGACAATAAATAGTGTAGAATATTCCATAACATAAATTTTTAAAATGTTGGTCTTGGTCTACACTTGAGTTTTGTAAATTTACACGACGTTTTTTTTAAATTTGGGGGACCCACTACAGAAATAGTCTATTCATAAACTTCATCAAATGCAACAGAAGTTCGCATGTTTTGAATTAAATCTTTTACTTTCTCTACGTTTTGACTAGAATATGCTATATTTAAGTTAGTTTTGTATAAAATATCAAATAGAATATCAGTATAACTAAACACTTTGGCAAAAATATTTAGGAGAAAATTACTGTTAAATTCTTCAAAAAACATGTGATAACTCTTTGCAATATTAATTGTATCGTTATTCCAGCCTTCTGGAATCTCAATAATATTTTCAAATAAATCAGATAGGCCTTGCCTTTCGCTTTCTATGGTATTTACCAAACGAGATGCATAATCCAACGTGTTGTAGCTAATTATGGAAATTTTCTTTTAATAATTTCATTTAAAATATGATTTCTTTTTGTAGACACCGAAAAAAAATGAGGCTTCGCCAGAAATTGTTGCAGAAAATAATTTACAATCTTTTATAAACAATACAGATTGCGACAGAACTAAATTAAGTACATGTGCGCACAATGCACAAACATAGCTTCTGGGAAAATGTCTTTTACTTTTTTCTGCGTCCCATTCAACGCTCCTGCCATGACTTGCGCCCCATCGTACGTTTGAGCAATGAGTTTATTCTCACACTCCCAACTCAAAATCGTTTCTTGCACAACATTACACAAAGCTTCCGCTGAACGATCATCAGTAACATATTTAAAAAACAAAAATCTTTCCACTGGTGCACTACAATTATTAACATATCGTAGCACAACCGATAATTGCGATTTGTGACATATGTCAGATGTTTCATCTAGCATAATAGCAACGAATGGCGTTTCTTTTACCTCATTTCTAATTTCTGAAATTACAATATTTTTTATAGATGTAATAATAACATTTTGTATCGTATTAGAGGTTCCAGAAAATACAGTTGCAGTTCTTAGATGGGTTGCTAAAAGGTCATCATATTTGCTAATTAAAGTTATTAATTCTATATAATTTCCTCGATTAAGGGAATTTATATTCTCATTGTGTCCACGAAATGCATCTTCTTGTTTTGCTAAGTAACAAACCACATCTATTAATCTTTTGAGAATATTTCTATTTCTTGTTACTTTCTCATTGTGTTGAACAATCGATGAAGCCTCTTGTTGATCTAACATTACATCTATCCTGGCGGTACCAAATGTTTTTAATAGTATTACGGCATTTATGTGAGATTGTGTTTTTTCATGTTTCTTTGCAGCTTCGTGGAGATAATTTAAGTCACTGTAGCCTTGTTTTGCCCAAATATACTTATCCTTTTCAATTACAAGAAAAAGTTAACAGGGCCAACAGTACAACTTATTCAATTCACTACAACCGGTTAACCATTTTCATTTTTCATACATAGATTTTTGAAAATATCGTACGCACTGTTGTCCTTTAACCTTAACGTTTTGCGATAGAATAATATCCGGCATCGGTCTACTTAATTTAACTATTTCGTTTTTTGTAGTAACGTTTCGTCTCGAAAATGGACTTTCCAATAATTCTTTAATTATTGAGACATCTGAGTTCTCCATGCTGAAATGGGTTATTTATTATGAATATAAATTTAAAGAATAGAATAAATAAAATATTTACCTACGAGTAGTCGAGGTATAACTATTAAAACAGCTAAACTTATGAGAATTCCACTAGCACTGAAGCAAAAATCATATCTTGTGTTGTATGGTGTTATATCGGCAGCGAAAAAGCAACGCTTCGGGCTTCCACGAAAAACTTATATTTTCAGCAAACGAAGCATCACACGGCGCCCGCCGCTGCGGTGCCTTATCATGAGCCTGATGACATCAGGATGAGTCATCAGGATGCTCATTGGTGCCGACAAACCGAACGTCTATTCCACGTGCAAAGGATTTCACTGCACGCTGGCACTATAGAACGAACTGTTTCTTGTTCGTCAGTGGATTAAATTATATTTATTAATTGTTTTTAACATTTGGAAATCATATATTCTGTGAAAAACATCTTGACAATTTTTAAAAACGAAACCAGGGATATGGTGTTACAGATATAATTTATATACTGTCTGTAAGACACAATGAATGGTAAAATTTGGACTGTTCTGTTAAAATTCGTTACTTTTTTGTCTAACAAAACAAAATTGTTTTTCAGCAAATTATTTCTATGAATATAATACATCACCGAAATTAGTTTACCACACTAAAATATTTCCCTTTATATTGGTGAAATACCTCTTTTATATTTCCATAAAAACAAAATCTTACAATATATAAATTTAAACATTAACCGTCTGCAAAATGGTATGGCCAGTTAATCAGTTAAAAAACCAAAAGCGCTTCAGCACGTAAATCTCCGCTCTAATACAACGGTTAATAAACCGTACCTTCGGATGATTCTGAATGCCAAGTGCAGGAAAAATAGCTGCACTGGCTTCAGGGCTATAGTATGCTGTGCTTCTCCAGGAGCCCATACATGTAAAGCGTGATTTTCTATGAGTGCGCAGTGCGTACCCATCAAAACTTCCTATGTCCGTTTGCTTTTGAACGCGCTACACGGTGCAGCACCTCGTACCGCACGCACTGCGGGAATACAAGCAAGCAAATCAACATAATATTTGAATATATTATAAATAATATTTATTATATAATAAAGATAGTAGACATAGGTGCAGAAAATTATTGTCTCTCATAATTTTTCCAGGATGTGCAGTGCACACCCTGCACATTTGAACAGCACGCCACTGATAAATATATATATATATATAATATCGCGGATTGCAATAACAAAAAAAGGCATATCTAGACATTACAGCAGTCCCGCCTACAAACTTTCAACGTTCTACGCATGAGGATTTTTGAGATATGCCAGATGCATGCATACATATATATATATATATATATATATATATATATAATTCACTAATATTATAAAATGAAAACTCTCCACATTACATCTCCAAGCAACGGAAATTCAATTCCAAAACATCATTGAAAAGATATCCCTCAGAATTTAAAAAAAATTATAGAATCCTAAGTCCTCCCCGCCCCGAACACAGTGAAGGAAAAACTAAATCGCAAAAATGCCAAAATCAAAAGTAAACCCTCTAAGTATAGAAAAACCAGTTAATGTTATTGATAGCAGATTAATCGACTTATCAAGGGGATAAACCAATCTACCATCAATTAACAGTAACTAAAATAAGAGAGAGTGTTTCATCCCACCTCCAAGCAAGCGTCAAATTATTTGCTAGATTCAAATCACCAATTGATACCCAATCAAAACAAAGATACCAGTCACAAAACCAAAACAATCCTGTCAAAAAGCAAACAATCCCCAAGACTAAAATTTTTTCACCAAGAACACAATCAATCTAAACGAGATGCCCACTCCTTAAGACATATCCCCCAAACTCTCCCCTCATTTCAAAAACAAAAGTAGATTCAAGAACAAATTTCAAAAAATCACAAGAAAGCAATAAGAAACAACCCGCAAAATTAAAGTCAAAAACTGTAGTAAAAAAAAAAACCAGCAAGCAAAAATTAACCCACCTGCCCCCCAAAACTTTAAAACCAAATGACTGGAATGCAAGCACGCATCAAGAGACGGAAGCAGAAAGGGTTGTAATAAGTAGTTTTCCATTGAAGAAAGTCTAACCCAAATTGGCGACAAAACCACAAAGTTTCACGAAGAATAACACACAGAGAGCAGGCTTGCTTTATTACTTCGCAGCTTTAGCGCAAGTTTCGGGCTTATTAATTTGCTTTTGTTTGCGTTCATTATGAATATATATATATATATATAAATATATATATTTACGTACGTTCTGACATAAGGAAAAATTTTCTTTCAATCCATTTTTGAAATAAAGAGTCCTGTATTCTATCTGCATACATACATACATACTTATATTCTGACCTAAGGAAAAGTTCCCTTTTAATCAATTTTAAACCACTTTATAATCCATTTACGAAGAACGAGTCCTGTATTCAGTCTTTACGTACAGCCATGGAATTAAAAATTTGTCCAAATGGATTCAGAAACGGTCAAAATACACATTTGTGTTAAAATATGATACCTGAAATCTTTCACGATTATAATACCTATTTTTACATCGTACGAGGAAGTAAAAAGGAAAGTTCTGGCTTATTAACAATGAAACGATTAACAAAATATTTATTTATTAATTTAGTATTGGGGTATTTTGAAATAGATAAAATCGTTTAAGATTGCCATAATTCATACTGTCTGCTGCCAATATTTTGGGCACATAACATACAGGGGCCTTTCTTCATTTATTTCTATACTGGTAAACTCAGGATTTAAGCAATATTAAGAATATTTTCTTGACTTAATTTTCGGAACCACGCTCTTCTGCGCGCTTGTTAATGCTTTATTACCTTCTAATGTTCGCTTACGACATAAAACTTTATCCATGAATCTGTATAAATCTACTGCCGTAAATACTTAATATCCTGAATTGCAATTAATGTGCAAATTACAAAATGCACATTCAAAATAGATTCGGTAGCGATAGAAGGATCCGCCCGGCCGAGACTGACTGGAATAGAACGAGATGCACTATTTACACACGTTTTGCGCAGACATTTGATAGGTTATGCAGACGTCCAAGAGAGTGCCGGATGTGATGGATACAAGAAAAAGAGCAACATACACTAGAATAATTTTTTAATGACATTTGTGCTTTTAGAAATGGGGATTAAGGAAATAAGTATTTAATTTAATTAAAATTTATATTGCAATCTGTTCAATTTAAAAACTAGAAAGGAAAAGTAACATAATACTTATCCTACTACTTAAAAGTATCCTACTTGAAATATCTATTACTTAAAAGTAACACATACTTTATAATTAAAGTCCAATTGTAGCTTTAGCTTCAAAATACATTATTATTGCATTTAATACATTGTTATTGTGTGTGGAGGGGAGGGGGCGCGATGAAAATTATGATTGAAAATCGGGTCGAATATTTTGAACGTTTGAGCACTACCTTAACCGGAAATTAAAAACAGCAAAATTCAATAATTTTTTAAGCAAAAAGTACATAATTTATCAACACATAAGAATAAAAAATTGAGTTCATTGAGCCGAGTAATACAGTGGATACGTATATACATATATTTATATATTTTTGGTACGGCCGATTGAAACCAAAATAGGAGGTTCACATCTACATGTTATAGCAGTCCTGTATACAAAATTGCAATGTTTTGAGGCTACTCGTTTTTGAGCTATGCGAGATAAATTCATACGTACACACACACGCCACGGAAAAATCTCTTCAGAATACATTTTAAAAGAGTTTTGTAATTTTTTGGGGCAAAAAGAGTCCTTTAATCCGTCCTTACGTTCAGATATCACGCAAAAAATTGCATTCGATAGCGGTCAAAATGGATATTTTTGTTGACATATGATACCCAAAATTTTTCGCGATTACAATACTTCCTTTTTACTTCGAACAAGGACGTAAAAACATTTATATCTTTAAAATACCGGGAGAACATTTGTGCACATTTAATATTAAAGCAAGCGGATATGAATCTCTATTACTTGCACATTATTATAACACTTGTTTTTAATAATATATTGCATATGTCAGTAATTTTATATCTAAACAATTAAAAATACAAAAAATTTTAGCAACTAGAAAAACTGATGTTTGATTAGTTAAACACTAACTTATATGAAAATCAAGCTTTTATAGACTTGTGGTATTAATAAATTTATCTAAAATCTTTAAACTACAGAAAAAAAAATTCTTTCCGCCAATACTGGCAAATGTTTTGAAAGAACACTGCATGACATTTTAGATATAAATTTAGTGATATGTTATAACGCAAACTGTAAAGTAGTCTTAACATGAATGATCATTCTACTTATTATTCGCTTCTGGTGTTGAACCTGAGGTGTTACTAGCGTGGAATACTGAAGATAAACACTGAGAGTTTTTTATTTCTGCTTTTATCCTTATAATTAGATGCATTTGAAATTTTTCAATAAAAAACTGAAATATTATTTCAATAAATTTCTCTCGGTTTAAACTATTTACGGATTCAAAAAGTGTAAACTTGAAATAATTTTTAAGCTTGAATTCTAAGATATAAAACAAGAATTTCACAGTTTTTAATAGTTAAGAACATAAATGCTAATAAAACATTTTTTATTTTTACCATTATATATTACTACAATATCCACATTATTCACAGCAACTTGTTTATTATTTCAGGGATTGATTTTTACCTTTATTTCATTGATACTGTTCATTAATATACGCACATATTTATCAAAATTCTGATTTTATTAGGTTTAGTACCCACCATCTTTTGTAGACAGGATTACATTTCGAAGGATTGCCTTCACCTCTTTCGTGAGACGATTTAAGTGATATTCATACAAAATATTTCCTACTCTGAAAGAATCCTTCATTTTTTTGTTTCACATTTTCACTGTTTAAGGACTGCTTTTGTAGAGAATGCTGAGAGTCCTTTTCATTTACAAGTACACTCTGCATTCTTGTCGCTTCACGTTGTATTTTTAGGCATAGTGCCATATTTCCTCTAATCCAAAGAGATATTATGTAAAACTTCCTTTTGTTGATATTTATTTTCCACATCATGCTTCTTAAGTATTACTCTAATGCAAGTTATCTAATCCCTATGCTGAAAAGAGTTATTTTGCTTTGCATTTGTGACATATGGTTTGATATTTACTCAGGTTATCAAACTAAAATGTTCGACGATAGTGGTCATGGTTGGACTCTTTTAAATCTAATTGTTAAATTTCTCGCTCTGTATCCATTTCATTTCTATGTGGTTTCGATCGTGGTAGGCTCAGAACTATATCAAGGAACGTCTTACCGTGCCCTTGCAAGGGAATCGAACGTTAGATTTTTGAATTATTAGATTGATGCTTTCATCATTACAGAATAACAGCACATTTGCGGAATGTTCTTAATTCTCTACATAACATTCTTGTTGCATAAATACTAGCTTATGCCGTATCTCAAATTTTCAGTGCAATACAATTTTTTTTCTGTTATATCTACACTTCATATTCTCGCAGCACAGAAAAGCATTTATCGACATCAAAAAAAAAACGCTTTGAATATCCAGTAATCTTCCCATACTATTATTGTCATTTTACAACACTCCGTGAAGAAACATATTTCAGATTTTCTTCCTTTCCTCAATACATTTAGTTTCTTGGGAGATTTAAAAAGAACAAGCTCATCGTTGCTGATTCTAATAAATCCTGTCATCTTTAGCCAAATGACCTGGTTTTCGCTATTCCACAACTACACGTATTAATATTTATATGGTGATGTAGCTTGCTAATATTTTGATGTCTCTCATCTTTAGTAATAAAATTTGTAATAATTATGATTCAGAATTATTTCAAACAATTACGGAGAAATGTGCTATAAAATAATTTAAGATCGAAGAAACTTCGTAGAGGAGACAAAATCATTTTTCTATGTTCTTGACAGTTACGTGAAGCATTAGTGGATATACGCTCAAATCTTCCGAGAAAAAATTTACAATCTTAAAGGAAATAAATACAATATGGGAGTTTGTGCTGTGTTAGTGATTTATGTAAACCTCCTATACAGTCTTGCATATTTACCTTTCCATATTCACTTATTAGATTTGTCTTCAGGAAATCAATAATTAGTTACGCAAACCAATAAGGAGAAGACAGTAAGTCAGCAGAGATCCCAAAAAAGTCAGAAGCGTATGTCTTTGGAAATAAATAACTAATCCACCTGACATTACAAAACTGGGTCTTTCGATGAGATTTTTTCCCCAGCTAATGTTTTTCAAGCCGAGAAACAACCTTCTATCGCAATTTCGGTTGAATGCGTAACGTAAGGCATCCATCTCTAAAGGAATTTGACTTGAAATCAAAACTGAAATTGCGAAAGAGGCTAAGCAGATCAGCAGAACCCACAAAACGTCCACTAGACATGCAATCTGAATGCGCTGTGTGGGCGACAACATAACGATACTTAAAACAGCAAAACATGTCGTGAAAGTTGAAATGGAGAGAAAAAGCATAGGTAACGAGAATATCTTCTGAATCTTGTTTAGAACGCGAATGATTTCTGCTTGATTTCGTAACACACGAATTTGTTCTGATACGGAAAATGCTCTGAAGTCACAGAGCTTTACTTGTTTAGCAAGTCTGTTAAGAGAGCAAGCACATCGATGGCATAATAAGCAATATAAGTGAACTGTTAATACAGCCAGTGTAGGATACAGAGTAAAAAGTTGAAGATACTTGAAAAATAAAAAGATACTTCTTACCACAGAATTTCTTACGTCAATTGTGTACAGGAAGAAATTGCAGTATTCATCACATGTGGATGACAGTAATAGATGCTGATCAAGAGAAAGAAAAAAATACCAGCATATTAATATATTACTAAGAATCTTTCTTTCTTGTTTAACAAATGGCAAGTGAGTGTTCAGAATATCCAGAATGTCTCTGCGATTTCTCCTCATAGTAAAGTACATAAAAAAACTTAACAAATATGAAGAAGTAAATCCCAAAGTTTCTTTCCAAGTAATAGTAAAATAAATACTGTACAAAACAAAAGTATCCACGATTGTGATAAAAAGGAAGATTCTAAAAATTAATGCAGTTTGTTTAACTTTGAGTGGCGCATTCATTTCTTCCAAAATGCCAGTGTATCGTAGTATATAAAATAACCATCCTAGGTTAAGGTTACAATTTCTTTTTTCAAGGAAACTTAATTTTTTCATACTGAGGAATAAAACATTCAATAATATCAGAACTAGAAAGTATACGAGAAAGAAGATTCGTTGGGAATAAAAATGAAGCGTGTGAACGGCATCCCAGTTTCGGAACCACTGAAATGCATATTGTTCTGTTGAGTGATCTATTGAAAATAGTTAATTGGTTTCTTTTCCGTGAGTGAAAATAAAAGTTGAATAGAACTGCTCTATTTGCTTCCGACATCCTAACGACCGTTGTCACAAGCTTTATTACAAATTTATATTCTTTTCACGAAAGTTTTAAATATGTTTCGTTTTGAACTATTACTCCTTTGTCAAACTTTGATTACACATTTTGAAACGAAATTATTTTAAAAACCTATTCTATTACCAGGCATTCAAAGAGCAAAATGCATTTCAAAACATTTCTTGAAATATCTTTTCAGCAGTTATTGTCAACTAGACCTCTTTATTTACTACCGCAGTAGGATTGAACAAAACGGCATTTATGAAATTTAGTGCAAGCAAATTTTCAAAAAAGTGTATTGACTGAGTAACGATTAGTATTTGAAATGATGAAAGTAAACACGCCAAAAGTGATATTGATCAGGTACTTTCGTAATTGAAAGAACTTTAAACTATAATTATTTCTCTTTGATTTTTATTATTGTAACATATGTAATTCAAAAGCCTTTATGCTTTAGTAAATAACTAAGGAGTCATTTTGGAATGGGATTTGAATTTTTAACTTAATCATGTGTTTATGATTGTGGAAAACCTGAAATCTTGATAAACAGATACTACGTTTTGTTATTTTATTTTAAATTACCTTCAATGTAGAATAACACAATTTGCAAACTCCTTTTTATCCACTGGATTTGTACGTATAAATATACAAATTTAGTTTCATTGAGAATGTTTTTTCTTCAGAATGGTTTTAAATATCTTGTGTCGTTAGATCTTACTTGTGAGAAAATTTCTTAAAAAATGCAAGAAGCATATTTCTTTAAGCAATAAAAATTCCAACAACGTTTAACATTAATTTCATTACTTTCTTTCATATACAAACTTAAGCGGTTATAAAACGTCATTCCATGTAGACAGGTTTTTATTTGCACTTCAAACTCTGTCGTTTAATTATTCTTATAGTTATGCGCACCAAACTGTCTATCGCTATGTTTGCAAATTGTCGTCCTAGAACTCTATAAAACTTCTAACAAAGAATAACTGTAAACAATACTTTATTAAACCTCTACTGGAGTGTTACAACTGAAATGAAAATACGGTAGACGACGTTTAGTGTAATCGCCGTTAAAATAATCAGCCGAATATTTTTATCGATTTAGTGAAGTCCTGCCTGTTTGTACACGAAAACGTGGAAAATAATTCCCTTATTGTGATCAACAGTTCGGTTAATATGATCAACCTACTATCGAATATAAGTTTTAAACTAAAGTGTCGAAATAAAAGTTGAATTCAGCACATAAAGTTAAAGTAAGTTTTAAAAAATACACAAATATCGTCAAGTGAGGAGTTTGTCAAACAGATTCATTTTCAGCTAACCATTTAA
>KK115695.1:197709-212579 GCA_000611955.2 Stegodyphus mimosarum
AATATGAAATTTTCAAGAAGAAAAAAAGCTTGACCGCCAAAGATATAACATTTTATTAACTATTTTTCTATGATTTTAAATACAATGAATAAAATTAACATAGTAATGAAATAAAAGCATGCACTTTCCTTTGTTTGTGTTGTGAAATTATGAAGAATCTGTATGTAGGTATCTATTCTTCTCACCGCAGAACATCCACAGCTGTCACATTTTGGATATACATAGTACTCTCCCCCCCCGAATATGTGCACCCCGAAACACTAATTTTGAGTTCCTGTTTTATATTTTACGCGAATTTAATGAATTTTAAAATTTTGGATTAAAACCCTGAGCGATTTATATTCAATGGGTTGCCGCTACTCGAAATAAAACATTTTTATCTTACACGCGGCAATGTGTTGTCATTTTTCAAAGTATTTGACTAATGTTTTCTTAATTTATTTTACAAATTCGGGTGTTTAGAAGCAATATTTTGCCCTTGCTTGAAGCAAAATACGTTTATTTTCTACCTAAAAATATTTATTATTCTTTTATTTTCCTACTTGAAGCAAAATACTTTTATTTTTGTTTTCCCATTCTGCAAAGCCACAATTAAATTTTAAAATGAATATGCCTATCATTAATAAAGGAACTGAGCGGTTTAAAAGTTATAAACTCACTTATTGATAATACTTATGTTTCAATGTGATCAATTTAATTCAAAGAACATTTAGATCACGGTAATTTTTTATGAATTTCTATTTTTAGTTTATCAAAGACTTTTCAAAAATGTCTATTAAAACTTTAAAGCTGTGTATGGGATTTTGACTGATAATTTGAAAGGAAATTCTTCAGCATTCATTACATTTTGTTCTTACGTTCCGTAATTTATCTTCTGATAACTTCGCATTAGCCAAACATCGCTATTTTTTTAATCGTTTCCTAATGATTCGCAAGGTTTCGTTCCTTAGGTAGAAGGAAAAGGAATTCTATTACAGAAGTAGCGTATATGATTATTGCTACAAAACGACCACTGTGCCTCCTTTCATCGAATTTCTTAGTGAATTTAAAGAAAAATAGAATGAAATAACTGATATTTGGGCTAATATCGGTACTGTCAATATGCGCTGAGGAATATTATAGCAAATTAAAAATTATACGAATACAATTGAGAAAGTGTGAACGAAAAGCGTAGGCTGAAAAATGAAGTGTCCTAAAATATTTTTCCTTATTCCAGCGTTTTTATAGTTAGAAGTAGTTGCCGTATTAACGAAATTGCATAATTAGTTGCAGTATTCACTATGGCGGACTTTATAATTTCAATTGCAACTGAAATCTAGTATTATTGGACGGAAATGATTCATTATAATTTATGCGAGGGTAATACTTTCTTTGACTTCTGAAGCTGATTGATTCAAATAAAAATTCATTTATTTCATGATATATCTGAAAAAGAAATTTTTATGGACACGGTTTTTATAATTTCTCAAAGATATTTTCTAATGGTTATTTGGTCCGTTGGTTATCTATTTGGTTATTATTTTAGATTTAAATATTTCCATATTTCTAATGGTTATTTGGTCCATAACTGATATAGAATTCTTTATTTTAATTTTTATAGTCTTTTTGCATTTTTTTAAATAGCAAATCCTTCTTTGAGTTGTATAATGAGTGTAATCAAAAGAAAAATCTGCTATTGGATCATTATGAAAATCATTAAATATTTCTATGAAATTATAACACCTGGATCGAATGAAATTGCATTAACTGAACTCGTTAAAATCATTATATATCTTTATTATTTATAACTAACCATGCAAAAAATATTTTTATATTCAACAGGCCTCTGGTACCTGTGCTGATGCGTTTTAACGAACGGTTAAATAGCATGTAGACGATGATTTAAAATGCGTTATAAATGACAAATAATTTAAAATAATATCATATTATTCTTTTAAAAAGGCAATAATTATATTTACATGTCGAGGAAAAAATAAATATACCATCTTACATATTTTAATTACTGTAAAACTTGAAAATGCGAATTGTTGTTATAGCTCAGAAGGCTTTCTTAATGTTGTAATATAACTGAAGCAGAAATTTCGGCAATGACTTTGACAGGAATCTTTTCCGTATAGGCCGAAGAGAAGGTATATTAATGGGAGGTAAAACGTCCGAGACAAATGTTTTCGGGAATACAATTTATCGCTTCTTAAAGCCATAATAACATTCTTTACTGCCAATTGCCCATACACGTAATATTCTTACATTAGTGGAAAGTTGTATGCAAATCACATATGTGTCGTGACGAAAATGTGACTTTTTGACACGGATGCAACGCCCCAGGGACTATATGTGCTGTATGGATAACTGACAATTTTTATAAACCAACTGGACAGATACACTTTGAGAGGAATCCTTTCCGTCTGAGCCCAAGAAAAGGCATCTGAGGCGAAGGAGAAATGTCTCCGAACAAATGTTTTGGCGAGCACAATTTATCACTTCTGAAAGCCGCAATAACATTGTTTACAGCCAATTGCCCGGACACGTCATAATCTTATGTTAGTGAAAAGTTGCATGCAAGCCACAAACATGTCGTGGCGAAAATGTGATTTTATGACGTGAATGCAACATCAGTGTGTACTGTATGGGAAACTAGCAGTATAATTAAACAACTGCGTGAATAAACTTTCATAGGAATCCTTTCGTTCTAGGCCCATTTGAAGGCATGAGTAAAAGGAGAAACCTCCCCAAACAAACATTTTATAGAATACAGTTTATCACTTCTTTAAACAACAATATTATTGTTCACTGCCAACTGCACGTGCACGTAATATTCTAACATTAGTGGAAACTTACATGGAAACTATAAATGTGTCGTAACGAAAATTGATTTTATGACGGGGCTGCAACGTCGCAGCAGCTATGTGAGCTGTATGGGTAACTGCCATTTCTTATAATCAAGAGCACAAGTACTGTAGTTAATAAATTACACTTCTGTGGGAAGAGTATATTATATGTTTCTTAGCACTTAACGGGGGGCTCGACAGTGAGCAAAAGGCCACGAAAATCCGAAATGTTATATACTAAAACTGTTCGAATTTTAAGCAATCTGCAGGTAGCTCGTGAATATAGTTCAGATACCTTTTATTCGAATTATAAAGAGTGTTAAAGTGTTTCATTTATTGCAAAAAATTTAAAGAAATATGAATATAATAAATTATAAATACCTTTTACATGTATTATTGTGTTTTCTTCTTTATTATTATTGTCATTTATAAATAATCTTGCGGGTAAACAAAAATTCGGCCCAGTTTAAACTACAAATCTAAATTCAACGTCTTGCGTAACAGATTATACTGAATTATGAGAATCTTTTAAAAGGAAAGAAAAGTATAGGAGAATATATAAGATTCGGAATTTGTTAGATTGTACCTAGTTAAAATGACAGATAGTAAATAAAACATAAGACACTTTGAAATACACGGGAGAATCTAGCGGCTAAAATTACGCTAGCCTGCTGATTTCAGAAATGTTGTGATTGAAATAAACTGTGTACAAAACAGATGTTTTATGCGACAAGAAGTGAAGTGGTATTAAGCTTCGTTTCTTTCTCGTTATAAAAGTGAAGTTTTCTGGAAAGAAGCATGCTTCGTTATACGATGGATAAACAGGAAAACGTACACATATATATATATATTTTAATTTAGAGAACCAAATCACAAACTGTTTAAGAAATTACATAAAATATGAAGTAAATTTCACGATGCAGTACAGTATATGCCAGAAGCTATTACGTTATTATTTTTTCTTTTTTTATATCAATTGATCTTCTAGGAGTTCTAAAACTGATCGATGATTTTCCAAAAATGATTTCGTGTAATCTTTAATATTAAATTCCCTTAATTATGGCATTTTCAGCACATATTAGAATTTAAATTATCTGCATCGCGTCTGTCCCAGCTCAATAAACTAGACGAAACACCATTTCTCAAGAAAAGAAAGACTGAGCGCCGCCTGGGATAAGTAATGACCTAAGTTTGTTGTAACAGTCTTGCAGAGTTAATAGTCATTCTGGCTGGTCTTCCATATATCAGTATAAATATTACGTGGACATACAAGGCCTATGTATAAGCATAGATATGTTAATTACAAGTATTGCCATGTATAAATTGCATGAGATATTTAGATAGAATCATGACAGTTATGTGCACATTTAAACATTATCTGATTTGATATTTACAATACTGTTACTGTGATTATCACAGTAAATTTATTAATTTACACATTGATTGGATTTTCTATAATATTTTAACTGGTTTATAACATTATTTTAAGAAATGCATGAAATATAAATGATAATAAGTTTGCATTACAACAGTTTTTTGCTCTTTCAGTCCAGGAACTATTCTACGGGGCGAGCTACTTTTGAAATGCTGATTTTCAAAAGTTTTAATAAAAGAGAAAGACTAAGATAATTATAATTATGAAACGCAAGAGGTGTGTCTATCTTGAAATAAAACAAAAAATAAAAAAGAACGAAAAGAAAGAACTCGCATATTAGATTTAAATATAACAAAAGACTCATGGCACCATCTAAGGATACAACTGGATGTAAATAAAACACAAATGAGTCTTCTGCCGCCAACAGTTCAATAATACAGGTGAAGAGCTGATATTATTTAAAGGACATTAAACACTCATCTGTTAGAAAGACGTTAGTTTCATCATTTTAATGTCAAACTCAAGCTATTTTAATCCCTACTCCAGCGTTTCTCAAACTAATTTCATGCGAGGATCATCTTCACACCCTTGAAAGCATTTTATAGCATACGTTACAACCAGCATACTTATATTTCAAATATGCAGTTAACTAAAATTAATTTCCTTTTATATTAGTATTAATCATTTAAATAAAGTTGAACATTTAAAAGAAGAATAGTTATATTTTTAATAATTAAAGAATATTATAATTTGAATAATCTTTATCGTAGTAACTAAAAATTAAATAAATATTGGTATATTACAATATACCTTCGCCCTCAAATATTCGATTAGGATATGAAAAAAGAGTACAAAGACATTTTGGACTCTAAAATGTAGGAATTTTATTAATGAAATTAACTATAAATAAAAAGCAAAAAACAAACAGCAATAACGAGTAGCAAAAAGATCATGCAAAATATTTCGGAAAACATATAAAAATCATAGTTACTTTGCGTTCCATATTACCTGTCTTTTTCTTTTTTAAAACACAGGCAGAATTTCCGCACACATCTAATATTAAAGAACTCGAGGAATTTCTAATACTGACACGATTATATCCAATTGTTTTCAAACTACATAACCAAGAATAGTAATTTTACATCTAAACAAATAAAAGGACGCATCATTTTTCAGTAAGTAGTCATAACTGGTGTTTGATTATTTATATCAGCGTATATGTAAAACCTTATTTTAATGAGTATGATGCTATTAATAAATTTATCATGCAATCTTGAAGATCACGAAAAAAATCATTTTACTAGAAACAGAAAGTACCGAGAAAGAATACTATTTAATAATATCGATATACATATACGAGCAGATATTATATGAAAAATGTAAAGCAATTTTAAATATTAAAATCATTGAATTCGTAATAGATTCTCGTATTAAAATTTAGGCATTATCTGTGTACAGTGCAAAATTAAACCATTAATATATATAACGGTTAACGGTTTCATAGTTCAGAATGATTCTATTTTATAGTTCAACACTTGAGAGTTTTCAGAAAAGCAATGAAATAATTTTTTGCACCTTTCACAGCTTTTATAGATCAAAAGAAGGAAAATTTAAATTACCTGATAAATATAATTTCAAGACTTTTAAACATGAGTTATATAAGTTCCAGTTTTCATGAGCATAAATGTTAATAAAGGAAGCTTTAGATTTTTCTGCTTAATAGTATGTATGTAGCTTGTAGTTGGTAGGAAATCTACATTCTTCCTTCGGGCTGCGCGCTACTAAAGAGGTAAAACGTTTAACGCTATGTAATTTCGCAGTAGAAGCCGAGAAATGCGTGAAGGCTGTGTGTCCTCCCGATATGTCTGTCCGGTTTATATAGCTCTGGTTGTCTATGTTACCAGTAGCTGTGATTATCTCCAGCGTGGTGAGGCGATGTGATGCATGAAATCCTGACATGGAAAATAGCTATTACTAGAACAGGAATAGGAATCTTGCAGAATGCCTCGTAAAGCATTTAAATGAGGTAATACATGGAATTGTTACAGTCAAGTATCTACCGACATACCAGTCAAGTTAATCATCTGTTACCCATATTCATCATGTTATGTTTTTCTACACATGGCATAGGTTGACATAGGTTATTCATCTGTTTGTTTAAGCACAACGAAAACACCTATTATAATTTATGTTTTACTTACAACCAGTATCTCCTTTGGTAGGCAAACAAGTTTTACACTACGTATTACTCACCAAAACCATTAGCAAAAACTAAATTAACAATTGCAACTTCCCAAATATTTCATGCTTTACAGTATTGCGTTGTATTGATACTGTTCGCTAATAACGTTTTACAGACAAAGCACAGTTTCATCAAAATCATAGCCGCGTCCACAATATTTTAGATGGAAGTACAGCTTGAAGCATTATCCTCACATTTTTTTCCTATCATTTTGATGGTCCATGTTTTTGTCGCTTAAACAGCGCTCCTACACAGGATGTTGAATGTTTTATGCTCAAAACTCTCCTTATCGTTTATTAATATCGTTTACTGTATTTTTGTTGCTTCATGTCTAGTGCTCGCATTTTTAGGCAGAATTACAAATTTTCTCTGATGAAAAAAAGACATTACTCTCCACATGTATGCACATGTTTATAATGTTTAAGGACATGTTTAAGCAGAACAAGAAACATTCTTTGCCGCAAAGTGTCTTTTTCGTCCATATTTATTTCTAACAACTTTCTCTTTAAGGACTCTTCTTATGCAAGTTATCAGTTTCCAATACTGAAAGATTTTGTTTTCTTTTGTATTTGTGTTCTGAGGTTTGGTTTGTACTCAGCTTATAAACATTACAATATTCGAAAGCATCTTAACTTTTATGATATATATAATTATTTGACGTTTGTTTTAAATGTGACTGTCAAATCTCTCATGCTGCACAATTTGTCTTCACTTTCGTTTTTATTCCGTTTCCACTGTGGTAGACAGAAACTGCATCAAAGAACAGTTCCTTACGTCCTGCCGTGCCTTTAGATGAGACTCCAGTTCTAGATCTTCAAATAATGCTTTAACCATTATATCTAGAACAAAACACCATGCGTGGTATGCTTTTAATTCTGTACACATGTTCTTATTGCAAACGGATTAATTAGTTTTCATTTTGATACATAAGCAAATGATACATAAGCTTATATAATATAACATAAGTATATAATTAATGAGCAGTTTCATATATAAGCAAGGTTTTTTTCCCTCATTACTTCTGGTTGTTCGGGAGTATTAGGAAAAACTAGGTCATCATTGAAATGAACATGAAAATGACATGATCTTTGCTTTTTGACATCTACCGTTATAGATTTTCTTATGCTAATGTTTTGATATTAAGATTACTTCACTAAAAAATTCGCAACAAATATCATTTAGAATTAATTCGACTATTTAAGAGACTAGTTAAGAAAAAAAATGTTATATAAATTCAAGAACCAACTAAGATGAGAAAGTAAAATCTAAATGAATAATAAAAGCTGCCTAAATGTCTAACTATTGGGAACAATAGAACATAAGCCAAATTTCTTGTAATAATTTTACCATAGTGCTAATAACGGCATTTAGTGCAAGATGGGAATTTTATTTGTGCGCCAATCACCTGTAGTTGTGGTAGACCTATGCAGTCTGGCAAATTTACTTTTCAGCAATCGCTTATTTGATTTCCCTTTTAGGAACTTAATAAATGGACCTCAAAGGAATGATTAGAAGACTGTAAGTTATTAGAGATCCTGAAAACGTCAAAAGAGCCTGTCTTCGGAAATGGAAAACTGATCCCCCCGACATCACGAAACTGGGCCGCCCTAAGAGTGAAATGCCCCAAGAAACATTTTCCAATCCCAGAAACAGTCTTTTATCGCATTTCCGGTTGAATGCATATCGTAATGCGTCTGATTCATCTGGAATTTGACTAGCAGTTAGGACTAAAATTGTGAAAGAAGCTAAGCAATTTAGCAAAATCCACAAAACGTCTACCAGAAGTGCAGTTTCAACACGCTTTGCTGGCGACAACATAATCATGCTTAGAATAGCAAAACATGCGGTAAAAGATGAAATGCAAAAAATAAACATAGGTAACGAGAATATCTTCTGGATTTTGTTCAGAATTTGAATTACCTCCAAATAATTTTTCAGCATTTTAATTTGTTCTGGTACCGTAAATGCTCTGAAATCGTAAAGTTCTATATTTTTTGTCAGCTTCTTCAGATAAAGAGCACATCGATGGCAAAATAAGCAATATAAGAGAGCTGTTAGGTTAGAAAATGTAGGATACAAAGTAAAGAGTGGAAAATACTTTATAAAAATAAAAGCACTTTTTAACACAGAATTTTTAATGTCGATTCCATACGTGAAGAAAGTACAGTAATCAACACATATGAATGAGACCACTAAATGTTGAACAAAAGAAAGAAAGAAAATCAAAGTACACAATAGACATAGCAAATAAGTAGAAAGAAATCCAAAACCCTCTTTCCATGTAGCACTGTCATTCTTAATACAAATGCAATACATTATAAAAACATCCACGAATGTCATAGAAAGGCAGATTCTGAAAATTAACGCAGTTAGTTTAATCTTTAATGGGGAGTCTAATTCTTCCAAAACACCGATGTATCGTAATATATGAAATAACCATCCTAGGGAAGTTTTGCAGTTTTTCTTTCGAAGGAAAATTAAATTTTCCATTCTAAGAAATAACGCTGTCGATAATTTCATAGCAAGGAAGTGCAGGAGGTTGAAGATCTGCTATTCGTAATAATAATAAGCCGTTTTTCGGTTTCCTAGACTAGCTGTCGCTGAAGTGTTTTTCATTTTATTGAGTGACGTAGAATTTGAAATCGCTAATCAGTTTCGTTTCCGTAATTCCAAAAATAAACTGAATGGGTTGCACCTTTTGCTTATGTGGTCTTAACGTCCCTTGTCACGAACTTTGTTATAAATCCACGCTATTTTTAATGAATGTTCTGCATTTCATTTTAAAAAATATTCTGTATTTATTTAACTTTGATTAATCATTTACAAAAAACAGTTCACTGAATTTAACTTAAAAACGTATTCTGTTATTAGGCACTAAAGGAACAAATTAAAAATTTTAAACCTTTGCTTGAAACTTTTCAAATATTTATTACTCGTTTATTACTCGTATATTATATACTGTACTCGTTTATATATGAATGCAATAAGGCAAACTCCTAAACTCAATTTTGATTATGTTGACATTTATTAAACTTTCTGCAAGTGAAATTATCAGAAATGCATACTGAGTGAGAATGATTTGTATTTAAAATAATAAAATTAGCATTCGAAATCTGGTATTAATCAGAGTTACAATAAAAGAGAAAAACGCCAATGTGAGAATCATATTCGCTGAATTAACCTTATTTGGCGTACATTTACTAAATGTACGCCAAATACAAGGTTGTTTCAGCGAATTTGATTAGTCAGAGTTACTTTAGCAATTGAGGGGACTATTTGATGTTTATTGTCATAACAGTTCTAATTTAAAAGCGCATTTGTTTCAATATGTACTTTAAAAGAGTTTGGACTGCGCCTTGAATTTTTAACGTAATTAGATGTTTTTTACAAAGATAAACGTGTTTTACGGAGATTAATCTTGGTTGCCTTACTTCGCGCAGCATTCGATATAAAAATTCTCATTTTTCAGACCCTTTAAGTTCCTGAATTTCTATGCATAAAGATATAGATTAGTATAATTACTTCAGAATTTATTTTCCTTCAGAATATCTCTTAATAATCTTATTTATTTAACATACTCAAAACTTTCTGATTAAAAAAATAATATAAAAGGAGATCATATTTTTTTATCATAATTAATTTTGCAAGATGTCTAATACGTTATTCCTCACCCTCCCGATCCCTTTCTTCAACAACGGATTTGTGCATCTATGGCTGTCTTGTTTTTTGAGAATTTTTTTCTTCAGGTTTCCTATAGAAAATCTTAAATTGGATAACATGAAGGGCATTGAGAACTTTCTGAAGAAATTTTGTGAATTCTTAAGAAATATAATAAATACTCCAAAATATTGGGTAAAACCGAAAGGAAGAACAAATAGTACTGAAATCGTTTCTTTCTTATTTCACAAATGGTGGTTGCATTTTGAAGACATTCAAGATTTCCTGCCCTTCTCTCCGTAAAAAAATAGAACATAAATAAATTTAGCAAATATGTAGTCACAATCCAAAAGACTCTATCCACGCATGAGGTTGTCTAGCAATATGAATGCAATATATTATAAGAGTATCCAAGCAGAAGATAGAAATGTATATTCTAAAAATTAGTGCAAGTGCAGTTGTTTTAACCCTGAGTGGAACATTCACTTCTTCCAAAATACTGATGTAATGCAGTATATGGAATAACCAGTCCAAGCCAGGATTTCTCGTTTGAATCAAATTTAAGCAATAAGGAAAACGTTCATTTATTTCAAAACACGATAGCATACAAGAGCGAAGCATTTCTAGACGAAATAATAATTCCAGTTACAGGTTCTATGATCACATAACGCTGAATTATTTTTTGTTTCAGTGAATGATTTATTTGCAGATCGTTAATTTTTTGTGTCTGTTCTTTTTTATTAACAAACAGTGAGAGATACTGCTAAATATATCGCCAGATGATCGATCCAAAAGCTAAAAATTGAATGCTGTGTTGCTTTTGCTGTCCAGAGCCTAATGAACCTTGTCACAGATTTTAGCAGAAATCAATGCTAATTTTTAAGAATGATTTACATTTCATTTTAAAATATTGTATATTATTTCTATTTGTATTATATGTTTTGAAAGACTTCCATCAAACCATATTGTTTAAACACCATATTCTTTAAACATCTATTATATAAACTGGTATTAAATGAACTATCTATAAAATGGAAAAAGAAATTCAACTCTGGAATCATTTTGGTAATAGGTTATAGTCTATATCCATTTGTATTTGGGCACAAGCACACTCTGCCAGTTTTATTATCACAGGAGCGGTGAAAATTACACCGATTACTGCTATGCAAAGCTATACTTCTAATCCACCAACTGCTTCTGAAATCAAGAAACAAGCAATTGCTATATTCGTTAAAAGCAATTTGTTGAAGCAATTCGTTAAAGCAATTGCTATATTCGCTTCGATGAACGAATGCAAACTAAGTACTATGAAGACCCAAATGTTTCCCCTACAGGATTGAGAAATTATTACAAGAAAATAGATGAAAACAAACCAATGAATTGTAACAAAGTCATGTTTAGTCCCCTTGAATATACTGATATCAAATACCAGCTAGATATGCAAACTACTTGCAAACTCATTTGCAAACTGTACTTGCAAACTCACTGGCTCTGGAAAACCTCAAGATAAAGATCGATTGTTTCTCTAAAGCAGTTATTCCAGTCAATTCTAAAGCATCCAGTCAGACTGTAGTTATAAATCATGACACAGGTACGCAGATTATCTCAGAAATAAGACAAACCTTGAACTTTCTTTATAAACACAACAAAGCAATCGTTTTTCAATGGATTCCTTCACATGTAGGCATCGACGATAATGAAAGGACAAACTCACTAGCCAAGAAAGGAACACTTGTGCCACAAGACAGCAAACCACTTCCTCCTGAGTCACTTAAAAAACATACTTTTGAGAAACTAATGAATACTCTTAAATCTGACCAGGCAATAAAATTAACAGGCAAATCCTGGACTAATATTCAAGACACATGGTGTCAAAAACCCCGTAAAGAGGCTGTGGCAAACTTCAGATTGCAAAGACGTCAAAATTGTATTGCACATCATCTTAATAAAATTGGCATCCTTCCATCTAGCATATGCCAAATTTGCAATCGGGCATCAGAATGCAGAGTATCTTCTTGTATGCCCAGAACTATATAAAGAGTCTCAGAAACGTGGTGAGATAAGCAAACTATACTAGAATGCCAGAATTTTCATGTAAGACTACACCTCTTATGTTCCTTTCCTTTTTGTTTAATTTTTAAAATTTTTACTTTTGTTTCCATGTTCATTTATTCTGATTCTTACGTTATAAATGTTTGTTCTTTTTTATTTATCATTGTTCTTGTGTGATACTTGAGCTGCTATATATGTTTGGATTGATCTTTTCAATAAAGCCATATGTAGTAACAACAATCATACTCTTCTCTAAGCCTCAAAATTTGTTCAGTAAAGTGATACGTGACACCGAATATTTCATAAGATTTTTGTTGCCTGAAGAAGCAATGTTATTTAAAACGACGAAAATAAGCACACACCAGTTGGTATTGATCATAGTTGCAGCAACAAATGAAAAAACCTTGAGAATAATTTATTTTTATAATTTTTATTGTTATAGAATTAGTTTTTTCAGGAACACCTTTTCCCGATCAAATATTTAAAAAACTGCTTTTTTGGAATTTAATATTATAAAAATTTATGTATATATATATAATGTCCTTCAGATTTTCACTGACAGCAGTAAAAAGGAGCATGGGAATTGCGGTAGTGGGGTCTTCATTGAATCATCTTTTAAAACCTTTATATTTAAGACTAGAAACACTGATCACTGTTCTGTTTTTCATTCTGAGCTTATAGCAATTGAGGAGGGCCTTAAGGCTGCAGACACTGCCACCGCCTACAAAGATATCTGGATTTTGCAGTTCTATCGAGCATCTGCAAAACTGGCCTCGTATGGGTGATAAGACTTCACTCTCTATTTTGGTTTTGCTGCGGAAACTCTCTTCCCGTCGTGATGTACATCTGCAATGGATTTCTTCACATATTAGCCTCAGTGGTAAGGAAATGGTTGTGCCTAGCTAAGGAAGGTACTTCAATGACTCTAATCACTTAAACCCTCACATTTTTGGAGATCTGCTAGAGACGTTATATCTAGTGCTGTGTCTGTCTGGCATTCTCGTCCGGCATGAGCCGGTACTTTGGCAGGCAGCCGGGAGGTGCTATAACTTTTGGGCATAGTCATGCTCAGCAGTCTACTTTGTCGAGGCTTCTAAGTGGGCATCTGAAAACCTTAAATGTGACCGGAGAAATAAGATCTATCACATCTGTAGGAAATGCAATACTGATAATTTCACTCCTGAACATCTCCTCACCTGTTTGGGAATTGTAAAAGATTGAAATGACCTACTTTCGCTACTTTTGAACTTATTGATGGTTCTTGGATTCATGGATATGATCTAACATAATGGATAACAAGTTAGGATATACACTGCGCGACATTGAAAATGCAACACCAAGAAGGAGTGGTCAGAAAGTGATGAAATTTGTAAAAAAGACACAGACAGCAAGCAGCACTAAGTGATCTTTATTTCAAAATGATAGTCAGAATACAGAGAGAGAACGGCGTCGACTCACTACGATGTAGGACACCGCGGACAGCAATGCACGAAGAAACACTCTAGGCATAAAGTCAATAAGAGTGCGGATGGTGTCCTGAGGGATGGCTCTCCGTTCCCTTTCAACAATTTGCCACAGTTCGTCTCCTGAACGAGGCAGAGGCAGAGTCTGCAAACGGCGTCCAATCACACCCCACACATGTTCGATTGGTGACAGGTCAGGAGAGTATGGTGACCAGGGAATCATCTGTATACCTTGCAGAGAATGTTGACAGATACGAACACTGTGTGGTCGGATGAAAAATTGCATTAGCCAGCCCCTGAGGGTAGGGGATTGCCACCGGCCACAGTACATTATCCAAGTATCGTTGGGCCGTCATACTGCCCTGAATACGAACTAGAGGTGATCTGGAATCGTAGGCAATAGCGCCCCAAACCATGATGCCACGTGTTGCGCGGTGGGGCGTTCCACAATTACTGCCCGATTGGATCTATCTCCACGTCGACGCCACGCACGTATGCGGCGACTGTCAGTGGATAAACAGAAGCGTGACTCATCTGAGAACATGACGTTTCGCCATTTTGTCATCCACATCGCTCCAGTCCGGCACCACTCTAAACGTTGGCGTCTATGCTGTGGGGTCAATGGCAGTCTTCTTAACGGACGACGTGAGTGCAGGCCACGTTCAACCTATCGACGGGAAATGGTTCTCGTCGCATGGGAATATCCAGGGTATCTTGCACATGCTGCAGAATCGCGGTACAAATGACTTGCGGGATCCACGCGTGTTGACGTCACTCTGGCTGCACCTGCACCCCTCCTTCTTACCCCATTCCCTTGTTCCAACCCCGTTCGCCATAGCCGATGCACCGTGCTCGCATCCATGTGGGTATCAGCTGCGATTTGACGTAAGGACCAACCCGCCCTTCTCAGTCTGATCACCATACCCCTCGTAAAATCGTCTATCTGCTGGAAGTGCCTTCGTTGACGGCGGCCTGGCATTCTCTCCCATTACACGTATCCTTTGGGACAAAAACCAACTTTCTTCGATAATTCATCTGGCAGAAATAACGACACGAATATTGCCCATTCTGCACGTGCCTTCCATTATATCTTACTTCACGTGCGTCGGAGAGCTGCTCATTTCACATCATTCGCATATCTCAGTGACGTGCGTCTCGTCTAAAATTTGCATAAATTTCTGACCCCTCCTTCTTGCTGTTGCATTTTCAATGTCGAGCAGTGTATAACAACAACATATATAGTATACCTATAT